>VZRO01005927.1:66994-211844 GCA_013397915.1 Daphoenositta chrysoptera
TCATCTCTTTTGATGAGCATGAGGGTGTTTTCAAAGTTGGCTGTAAGAATAATTAGGAACAAGTAGTGCTTAACAAAATGAAAGTTTTAAGGGATATTGTGTAATTAATCTTTCAAGACATTAATGTACTACAGTTTAAAGTAATGATTTCAAAGCTAAAATCAACTTCTCTATTAATCTTGGGGAGCTAAACTGTGAGTTGCAATCATCTTTCACTTGCAGTTCCACTTGAGAGTGATTAAGCTGGAAATATTTTTGTTTACAATCTATGTGAGAAAAAAAATTGGGAAATTGATGTTATCTTTCCTTTAATTTTAAAGCGTCAGCAACATTTTTCCTTAATAGCTTTAGACATATCAAAGGCCAAAGAAAGTCATGTCAGTGTGCCTGAGGCAGGACTCACATCCTACTCCAGGGAGCTTTAGACAAAGTTTTGAACACAGAAGATGGTGTATTCAAATTTGCATTGCATGTTTTGGGATGGTACAGTATATGAATGAAATGCTCCAGCATTATTCACGTTTTGTGGACGTTGTCCTGCACAGCTGTATATTCCCTAAAAGGTGATGCTGTTTTGCCTGCTGGCTGTTGGTGTGTAAAGCAAAAGATTGAGTAGTTGGATGTAGCAAAACTCCCAGTAATTCCATCTTGAACTGTGTCAAGTTACTATCCATTTATGGTTTAGATAATTTACATGTCTATTTTGCTCTTCTGGAATGAATTGTGAATAAGCTCATTGTCTCCATATGTTATAGGAAATGAAAGTAGCTGTGGACTGGACGGGACTGAATTGGTAGCCAGAGTGCATAGCTGGTCATGGCACACGGTGTCTGCACTGGGAAGTGCAAGTCCATAAAAAATCAGCACTTCAGCAAAATCAGACTCCACAGAAGGCCAGAACCCACAAAAACCCCCAAAAGGTTAACAGGGATTGCTGTTTTGAGATTATATCCATCTGTAGTAGATGTGCTCTTACCATAGGTGTCCTAATAATTCCCAAATATATTGGGTAAAATGTTTTGTTTCTGTGACAATCCAGAGGGATTTCTTCAGAGCTGCTAGTGTGTTACCAGCTGGGGACAGAACAGGGCTTTTTCATTTAAATTGATACAAAGTAGAGAAGAAAACCCGCTATGAACAGTGTTCAGCAATTTTTATGTAACCAAAGACAAGGACTGGAATAATCTGTATCTCTTCTGAGATCTTTGTTACGGACACAGGTCCATCCCTTTGCTTACCCAAACTCATGGCGTGTTTTAGCACATTTCTGTTCTGATATCCATTCCCTGTGCTGTTAATGAATATTAAACAACAGAACACATCTTTTTAATACTATTTAAAATAAGAACACACGACCAAAGGGGTCTCTTGGGCCATCAAGTCAGTGCTGTCAGGGGACCATATCATCCCTTGATAAGCTATAAACAAGCCTAGAACTGTTTCCTAATTTTTCTATTGAATTATTCATATGCTGTTTGGATTCACTTCTAGATGTTGATTAACACTAGTAACCAAGAAAAAGAATCCTAAAATAAATACAGTGGCTGTTGAGAGGTGAATAGCATCTGCAACTAAGTTGTGACTTTTTAAAGCCCGGGGAGTATTTGTCAGTTATCACAACACATTATCATAACTGTCTGAAATGTCAAATTATAAAAATATCAGGGATGGATTTTGTTGTGGAAGAAGCCTTTTTGTTGGCAATGTGTTTTCTGACTTCCATCCCAGACAACTTTTCGTGTGGACAGGAGTGTTACACGTCCCAGTGTAAGGCTGTGAGAAGTCAGTTTTCTGAATTTTGACTTTTTGTCTCTGCAAAATCCTAGGAACATATAAATAACTGATTTCCTCACTAATTTATAGCACTCAGCTAGCAGTCATGCTGTGTAGAATAGTCCTTCAACAATCCTCTCCAAAAGAAGCAGCTCTGACTCATGGTGCCCACATTAGTGGAGTGTTTTGGTAGCATGTGCTTCTGTGTTCCTTCTTGCTGAGTTTGATAAACCTTCTTCTTGTCTACTGAGATGTTGTGGTGTAAAGAGGATTGTTTTGTCCTTCAACAGCAGAGAATGTAACTGGAGTAGATGGTTTGCTATTTTTTGGTATATTTGTTGTGTTTGTTTATTTTGGTGGAGGATTGTGTATTTTTTGATAGCAATTATGTAATTATCTAGCTTTTTACTCCGGGGAAAAATCTTTATAGCTACTCCTTTCTGTCTTACTGTTTGCACTTATTTATGCTGTGCTCTGTTGTTGGTTATCCATGTTCTTGAAATCTTTCTTGACTTGCACTTTTTACATGGGGGAGGATGAGGAAACAAACTGTAAACTATCAATCACCCTGGAGTACCACGGAGCAGTGGCTCGTGAGCACTACCCCAATGCCAGTAAGCAGTAAGGAGTAGAAAGTGGCCAAATTAAATACTTCTTTCAGACTAATGTAGAATTTCAGGTTCTTTTAGAAAGGCACTAGAGGCAGTGCGACTGGGTACGTTCACACCACACCTAAGCTGCAGAAGCTTGTCATGTTATTTTTCCTTGAGTATCTCAAATGTGGTGTCTTGGATTCTCCAGGGATTAAATGAGCAAAAACTTTGCCAGAGCTCACAGAGATATCAAAAGTGACAATACAGGCAATTTACCAGTTTGATGAAAATCAATACAGATTTATTCTGAATTAATAAATAATTGTTTGTTTCCTAGTCTGATAACTGTAACTGTGCTTGCTCAAAGCAAACCAACAACAAAAACCAGCAATGCTACCACATCCACAGGTTTGCATTGGTAGATTAAGCAGCAGGATGGCTCATCAGTACCTGCAAACTCTTTCTTCTGTAGGAACAGGAAAATTCTTTTCTATCTCTGCTATGCCAAGCTGTTAGCCCCAAATTTGCATTTCCCTGCTCTGTGAGTACATGTGCATGCTGTATGGGCTCCATGTGTGTGTAACTGTTTCCCTGTCTCCAAAAGACTTCTGTTCAAATTCAGTTTTCTAAATTAATATTAAAGGTATTGTGGATTTATGAATTATATACATTGAAAAGTTACAGTTCCAAAGCCTCAGCTTTCTGTTGTCTGAGATTTTAATAGGGATTTTTGCATCACTAAGTTGAAGGACAATAATTCTATTGTTTGATAATCCAGTTATTTTGTATGTCTGGCTTCATCAAAGAGATTCTTGTACTTCAGAGCCCCGTGTTTTCTGTGCTTGTCTTCAACACTTGTTAAGTTTGACTTTACAAGAGCTCAGAAAAAATAAATCTGCTTCAGATTCCTAATGTGATACAGCTACCCACAAAGAATTGAACTTCTTTTGTAATCAGATAGCTGTGCTGTGTAACCCTGCACTCAGGGGAGCCCAGCTGATGGCAGCAGCCTGCCCAAGTGCCATTTACCTGGGCCCTGTGGTGTCCAGCCCACAGGAGGCTTTGATGAATTACTATTTTTAAAGCTGAAACAGTAGTTGTCCCCTTACAATGGTTTATCCTGCTGCATTGCTTTCCACTTTGGGAATCAACAGAAGCTTGGTTTTATATTCGCCCCCAGCTTTTGCTGGTGTGTTCACAGCAATGCCTGTGGAGCTGAAGGAAGAGTTTTCTCCTTATCTGCCTCAGTGTAGGTAGATAACGTCTTACTGAACAAAACCAGATATCGTCACCAAACAGGAGAGGAAGGAGTTGGTCAAAGTAATGCGTGTTGTGTTTCGTTACTTGTTACTCACTTTTGCTTGCTGCTAACTTGTTGAATAAATGAGACGTGAATGTAGTGGAGCACCATTCATTCTGGATGCGTGGTTAAAGGTCTGAACAAATTGATTAAGAGTTTTGCTTCCTGTTCTACCCACAATGGAGGAAACGTTTTGGTTTAGCCGTTAAATATGCTCTAGGCTTTAAGGGAAAGAAAACTTCAAGCTATAACTGATGGAGACTTTCCTGTAACTGCATTTATTTTATTAAATAGTCAGGATGTCCCTGACTTCTCTGGTAGCGCAGATGAACTCCTTGATTTTGGCAAGGAAAGTTTAAAGGATTTTCATAAAAGTTGTCAGCAGAAAATGTCATAGCTGTCAAAAAATTAGAACTGAAAAATGGAAATGCCCTTGTTAAGGGCAGAGGCAAATTATGATCTACCATCCCAATGTAGTTAATAAGAAATGTGTATCAATTATGTATAATTTAATAGAATTAATTTGTTTATATGTGTAAATTTATGTGTAAAACTTCCTATTCCAGAAAAACCCCTACAACTTAACTCTTTCAGACCGTGCTTCTTGTTCCTTTTACTGAAATACCACCCACATCTCTCTGCCTAAAAGCCCAACGCTGACCAGTCTTCCACTTTGCTGCCTGCTGAGAACCAGACAATACAATTTCTGACCCTTTTTAGCAGCCTTTTGTCTCCATTTAAGCAATACTAGAGCCATCCAGAATTTTCAAGTGCTGCTTTATTTACTGCTAGTTACTAGTTTGACTAACAACAGATCTTCCTCATTGTCTTGTCTTGTAAAACTCCCTGAATTCTTGCCTGCTTTTCTTTCTTCCCCCAGGATGTCTCATGTAAGTGAAATGTGGTGCTATCACTGGAAATGGAAGCTGCAGCACTGTCTCTGCTTGTTTACCACATACATTATATGCATGCAGCAGGCAGGTAAGTCAGCAATTTATGTTCTTGCATAAGTAAATCATCTAGGAGCCAAAGTTTTAATGACTGAGGATTATGCTTATGTATGGCTGAATTCTGTGCAATATAACTCTTTGATGAAAGTGATGCATTATAATAATTATTTGTGATTTTATAGCTTGGGGGTCCTGTGTGCTGCTACTGCTGAATTTTCTTTTTGCCCGTTTTTACAATTTTGCTGTTATTAATTGTTACTGTTTTTTTCCTTTGGATTCCTTCTTTGAATTCTTTCATTTTCTTCTTTCTTTGCATTTATCTTGTTAATGCCTGCCTCTTTTGAATTTCCTCTGGTTGTTGAAATTCCGTGGGTAATCATGTAATTTTTCCACTTTCCACAGTACTGTGTGTGCCTGCAGATTCTGTATTCAATAACCCTTCACTGTAGTTCAAAGTTGTAAAATACCTGGAGTGTGCTTACTATTTTTAAAAGCTTTTATGACTCAAATAATAGAAACATTCCTCAGCAAAGTACATGCAAGTTATATGTAAAATAAGTGTACACTGTAAAGAACCATCAGTTTAAACTTGACATCATCTTGATCTGTGGTGACACTTCAGCACAGCGTAATGTCATATTCTGACTGTTTTCTTTAACCATATGAATGAGAGATTTCATTTACTAAATGTCTTGTCCTAACCACTAGAGTGCAAAGTATTTTAGGAGATCCAGCTGCTCTGCTGGAAAAAAATTGTCTGGAGTTTATTCTGGAGCATATGAAAATTTTGGAGCAGCTTGTGGTGCTCAGCTAATTCTGTATCAGATGGGTAGTTTTGCTTTGACAGGCTTGCCATTGGAAAAAAACTTGTTTATATATAGAAAGGGCTTCTAACTTCTCTGGTAATGTTTTTCTCTTTTTAAAAAAGTGCTTTTGTTAATTTTTAAAACCTACACTTTTATTTTTTAGGGACAAAACAGTGTTGTTGCTGTGCAGTAGCACTTTCCATATTCATGTCACTTTAATAGGTGTTTTCCATTTCCATTAAACTGTAGCCAGAAACACATTTAGGATCTGCTCTCACCTGTGGCTCCATTGGCTGACGAATGTCGTGTCCCCATATTCCTGATCTAAACTTGATCCTGGGCCATGCAGCTGCCATTTTTAGCATAAAATCAGCAAAACCTTCTCTAATTCACACCTGCAGCGTGCTGCTACCTGCTGACTAGAACATTAGGACGTCAAAATTATTATCCTTTGCTAATTCCTCTTGATAACAGACAACTGAAAATTGGAAGTGCAGGTGGCACAGCAGCCTCAGCCCCACGAGCCAGAAGGTCCCAGCCAGTGTGCAGTGAGGACAGAGAAAGCCACCAAACCCCAAAACACATTTCTGTGAAATCTTACATGCCCCTAGCTAACCTCTCCAGCAATAAAATGATTGGTGCCATTGGATTGGTAAAAGCTGCCAAAGTGTTCCAGTCTCAGGTGCACCCCTGTGGGGGCTTTTCCTTTCTTGCCTCTGCAGGAATAGATTTGAAATCTTCCAAACTTTCAGTAAATGGAAAAGCTATTTCCCTGTCTGCCTGGATGATAAGATAAATGAGTTCACTGGAAATGCCCAGGTTCAACAGACAGATGTTTGCTGTTCAGCAGTGACAGAGGTGATGGGCAGCCTGCTCTTATTACTCGACTGAAATGAAAATGAGACATTTGCCTTTACAGGAACCTGTCATTTGGCAGTACTTGCCTGTAGACCCTCAGGGTTCATATTTCTTTTTATGTTGCTGTAAAAGCATAGCTTATGCTGCAAAACAGAGTCTTTTCATCTGCTTTTTCTAATGGAGCAAGACAGACAAAGTGGGAAACACTGCTGCTCCTGCATTTTTAATTTCGTGTTCTTTAAAGGTATTGGTCACTTTGGCTGTGGATTCATATGGTATTCATAATCTCTCTGGCAGCTTAAGCTTTAGTGAATTTACAGTAGAAATGTCATAAAAGCCTGACATTCATCCAGGTTCTCTAGTGAGCTGTAAGCTTAGAAAGCTATTGGTGCTTATTAAGCTTTGCCCAGAGGAGGTTACATGCAAGCGAGGGATTAAGATCATCAGGTCCAGGTTTTATGGATTATTTAAGGGGCTATTCATAAGGATAAAGATATCAGTCTTGCTGTGACATGGAAAAATGCAGAAGTAATAATTTTATAGTTTAGTTTGAGGAAAACTACAGTACCGGGCCTGCTTTCAGAAACAAAGCTTAGGAGAGGGATTACACAGCAGAAAACAGGACAGGAGCAGGATGGTCTGTGGAAAGGATGTTTAGCCACAAATTGGTAAGGAAGGTGCTGAAAAGCAGGTGCACCAGTAAAGGGCAATCCAAAAATATAGATCTGATACTTCAAAGGAGAACATTTGAGGAGGTGGCAACATCCTCATAAGAGTTTTCACCTTCTTGTGTCATTAATAGACTTACAATTACATAAGAATCAATAAATATTTTGAGTTGTGACTGCTGTGCAACCATATTTAGCTTTATTCAGGATGTGGAAAATATTTATTTTAGTAAAGCCATGAGGACATCTATAATTCTTACTACACTATTTCTGCATTGTGCCCCATACTGATGTTTTCACAAAATTACTATGACTGTAGCTAATGCCAGAGTGAACATTTGTCCTTTTGGTCATCCATCAGTAAAGTGCACTGGTGTCTGTAGTCACATTTCCATGTCCTCAGAGCAGCTTAATCAATTCTCAGGAGCTCACCAAAGCTTAAATTTCAACTCTGCTACAGCCCCTGGAATTTTAATTTTAGTGGTGATTCAAAGTAAAATTTTGTGCTGTATTTAATTCATCAAGGAAAAAAAAAAAATCTGAAGGCAGGTCCTTCACCCGCATGTCTGATGATGATCCACGATATAAAATCATCTTTGTTGTGCTCCTTAATTGGGCCTGTGTAGGTAAAGGAGGGATGAAAGTCCTGCCTTGGTTTTGGGGGCATTTCAGAGTGAATCTGTGGGTTCAGAAGCCTGATAAGAGATGGGAACTCAGGATGGGGGGAAGTTTTGCTGGTGCCAGCAGCAGTGACAGAGTGAGAATGGTCTGGGGTTTCTCTGGCTCAGCCGAATCAGGAATTGTGGTTTTTCCACCCCGCATCTCAAGCTGCCTGCCCCAGCCAGGGGCCAAAGATCCAATCAGCAGGCAAAGGATGGAATGGTTGTCAGCACATTCCCTAATCCTCCTTTTTCTCACCGTGTGCAGAGCAAGAACCGAAGTGCCAGGGCAGTAGAACAATCCTCAGGCAGTCAGAACAATCCTCACTGCAGCTTTGTAAAGTTATTATTGGTTTTTTGTCAAACTTCTGCCATGGCATCCCAGGGCTGGGATCGGGTGTGCATTTATTGCTGAGCAGGGTAAACGGGGCTGATAGTGCCAGCCCTGACTCAGGCACGGAAATTCTGATTTCTGAAAGTTACGGAAAAAGTCAGGAGATCTAAAAAGTTTGGAAAAAATATTCAGTCTGGCAGTCTCTTTCCTTCCAGAGGCATACATAAATCATGAGTAATTGAGAGATTAGTCAGGAGGAATCTGTGTATTTAATGAATAGCTCCAAGGTTTTTTTATTCTTTCCTCTTTCTCTGTAAGGTTTTTTTTTTAATATATATATTTTAATTTAACTTAAACAAAACATATTATAAGCTATTCCCTTTATGTTCTGTTTAGTATCTAAATTTCTGCTGGCTTGAGGCATGTGTTTAGAATTTCTCTTCATACAAATCTTGCAGTGAAAGAGTTGCTGGCTGTCTTTCTTGTATTTCCCCTACTTGACAGTTTGTTAATATAAAAGTAAATTACTGCTGAAATGAATTTCACAGGAACCTGCCTCTCATTACCTCTGTTTAGGTTTTTTAGCTATAATCTTTTGGTGGTGTTGATAACTCTTTTCCCTTAAATGTTTTGACCTCATTGCATTAACCATGACAATCTTGTTTTACAAGCAGAGGGATTTTCCCCCCTCCTCAGATCCGCCCTCACAGCCAAACTGATATGGAAAAGTGCTCAGGCATTTCTGAGCTGAGCACAACCTCCCTGGACAGGGTCTCTGCACTCTTCTATTAGAGATGGGCCAAACAAAATTCTCTATAAAGAATTTACCTTCAAAGAAAGAACAACCTGTCACAAAAGGTCCAAGCTTTATGACCTACAGGATTTTGGAATCTGTTTATAAAATTTTTTTGCCTCATTTTCTCTCTCCTCTGTAAGAAATTAAAAACATAGCCAACAAAAGTTTGAATGTTTGTCAATACTCTATGACAGCACATAACAGAAGTACCTGCCTTAGTTGTATATCCAAAAATAGCTCCTAGATGACTTGTGGCCAGCTGGACTGTGCTTTACAGAAGGCTGCCCTGATGGAGGTTATTATGTGAAAAAATTAATTTGTTATGGTGTTTGTCAGTTGCTCTCAGTAAAGTGAATGAACATTTTAGAACAAATGTGTTTCTCTCTTATTAAAAAGCTGAAGCCTTTGAGAATGCCACATTTTTTCTCCTGTGGACTGCTGATGTGAGAAGCATTGCAGCAGGAAGTGAAGGTGTTAACTAGAAACAGAATTTTCCAGGTAAAAGTTCCTAACATACAAGTCTAGCAATTGTGTGCTGTACATTTCAATATGTATCACAATTAATACTGAGTAATTAAAATGGTCGATTTAATATCCCAATGGACCTTTTAGAAGTGAGTAATTACCACCGTAAAGTCAGCATTTCCCAATTAATCAGAAGGGCTGATCTTGCAGATTTTAGATGCCTCTCGTTATGCCCATGATTATTTTTGCTAGAACGTGGTATTTGTTTTCTTAGTGGGATTGCTGCAGTGTTTTGACAAGGTGTAACATGGAATGTTAATAGAGCAAGGCCTCAGCTATCCCTTCCTGATAAAGAAATGTTACAATTTCCATTTTCACTCAACCACAACACAGAGATGTCAGAGATAGATATACAGTACTAAAATGAAGAAAGACATATATGATGTTTATTTTTCAAGAATCTGATAAAAAATACGTGATGGAATCGTAGCTACAATCTAGTAAGGTACTGCAATATAAGAAAACTCACCTGGAAAGTTACATTCCTTGTTAAAATTGTGTATGAAAAACATCTGATTTAATAATTCACATGTACTTTTTCTGAATTTCCTCCTTTTATCATGGAAGAGAAAAATATCTCTCCTGTGGGAGGAAAATAAAGTATTTTAGCTATAGACTGTGAACATTTTCTACAGAGTTAACAAAAATATTGAAGTAATAATGGTAAGTTACATCAGAGAAGTGCATCCCTTACTGTGGTACGTTGAACCAAAGCTGCTTTTCCTGCCTAGATATGAAAATACAAACATGCACATCAAGGGAGAGGAGGGGTTCCAGAAACCCCTCTTGGTTTGTCTGCTCAGTGCTCGTTGGTCTGCTCGGTTCCTGTAAATGACAGACTAAGCTCTAACCCTTGCTGCAGTACAGGAAAATTAAGTGTATAATTCAGAGTTAGAGGTCTGCCTGTGTAGTCTGGCCTCCAGAAATCTTTCACACTAATCTATTTTAATTGCCTTCTCTTGAAAGATCAAGCCACTTTCGACTCTAAATCCAACTCCAGTGCAATATTTTTTGGTACCACTATGAACTTGTGCTCTTCTTTTATGATCTTGCATGTTGTAGGTTTTTAACTTTCATGTGGAGATTTTTGCTTTATTTTTTGCCTTATTGTCTGGGACTACAGTTGCTTGAACAGTATGTTGACTGTTTTCAATTTGTTAGTTGGAAACAATTTTGCTAATTGTTCTCAAGATTTCAGCTCCCAAACATGTTTACCAACTCCCATTCTGTAAATTTCCTTTTTCAGTAACTTCTGAACATTTTTTAAATTATTTACTGGTTTGTCCAAATTCCAGTGTAGCAAATTGTCAGATTTGACAATAGAGGCCACCACGGTGGTAACTGAGATTGCATAATCCTCTAAAACTACAGCTATATTAATTAAGATGTAAGACAGTTGATATTGTATGGAAGTGTCAGCATGGCATATTTTCAGAGAAATTAATTTTTGGGAGTTCCTGCAGACTGAAAAAGTGTGTGTTGGAAAATAATTTACTCAATTAAAGAGTGACAAAAAGTTAGTTCCTATTCTTGAAACCATTTTTCTTCTGGATATCCCCAAAGCAGTCCAGCTGTCTCCCAGTACACTCAAGTGCTTTTTTTCCAGAGCTAAATGTCTGCAAGAGCTGGCAGGGCAGATCCATGAGCACAGGGTAGGTCCATGAAAAGGCTGTCACACAGCTAACCTAATTTCTGAAAGGATACAATGCAATGAGACTTTTTCCTAATTCCAGCTTTTTTCACCATGAATATGCTTCTTAACGGGTGTCAGACAGAAAGCTGCAACTCCGTGTCTCAAACAGAGTTTGTTTTGTTCAGATGCATGCTCTGGCCTCTCAGAGCTCTTTTAATTAAGAGCTGGGCAGTGACAAATCCATACTATGAAACTCGAGGCATTTTTTAATCAGAACTTGCTTTTTAGGTGGAGAGAAAGACTCATGGTTGAAGTTAGCACAGAGGAATTTGTTCAAGTGACCCAGTCCTGTGGGACTTTTTTTGAGGTGTGAGTGCAACTGTGTTCTCTCATTGTCTTGAATTTACAGGAAATGTCTATAAATGGGTTTAAATTTTGAATATTTTAGTGTTTTTTTTCTTCTGGTTCTGTCTAAATATCTTCCACATCCAAAGTATGTTAGTTCTATATCATACTGCACTTTACAGAGACTGAAAGCATACAGAGCATCCTGAAATCACTTGTCTGATGAGTTGTTAAAAATACAGAAAGGAACACAGTAATATGTCTTTTGCAATGAAATCTAAAATAACTGAGAGATTTCATTCTGGGTGTGGGTGCCCACCCATCCAGTATTTTGAACAACAAATCACCCAAATGGTGTTAACTCATCTTGGGTTTTAACTTTGGTTTACAGAACCATTCTAATTCATGTATGTATGTATATAATACATACACAAAAATAAAAGGGCAAAATGCTGGTGTTGAAAAAAAGCATCACTTGTACAATGGGTTAGAAGTTGTGGGGTTTTAAAAATGTTGTTTGACTGATAAAGGTATTTAAAGGAAGTGTAACAATAAAAATAATGGGTCCCCTCCATCACATGGGTAAACCTGGTACATCAAATGTGCACCAGCTGCTCCAGTTACAGCTCATTATAAAACTGGTTTTAAAGTGGGCCCCTTTTTCTTTGGCCTGTCAGATTTTGGCAGTACACACCATTTCCGTGGTGTCCAGTATCTTGATCTTATTTTGGGCTGGATGTGCTTCTGGTGAAATCCTGCCACTGGAACTGGCAAAGGCATTTTCTATCAGAAATGCCACCCGTCAGGGCTGCCCTCTCTCTGTCTCTGCATATCAGGAATTGCTCTTCTGTTCAGTGATTATTTCACTGCTTTACACGTGAATTGCATTTAACCCTTGTGCATTCCTGGAAAGGTCTCTGTGAAAGTCAAAAAGGCGGAAGTAGCATTGGTAGAATAATAAATTTCTCCTTCTGGTGGCACCTGTCAATCACAAGGTAGTACTGAGGATTAAAAAGGCAAACATCTCTCTGTGTACACACTCCCTCTCCTAAATAATTACACACAGACTTTTCACATGTGGGTAATACCAAATGAAAAACTTCTGATCTCTGGCCAAAAACTAGTGACTTTAAAATTACCTGCAAATAATATCTGGCATAGTCAGTTGTCTTTAGTTTTGGGGGGGTTTCTTTCCCACTTAATTGATAATGTTGACATATCTGATACAAGTATTCTGTTTGACACAGCTCCTGTGCTTACTGATTCCTCTATTACCTTCAACAAAAGTATCTGAAGCTGTTCTTTTCTTTTCAGAGCTTAACAAAGTTGAATTGCTGGCAATTTAATCATAGAATCAATAGCTGAACTCAAGATCTTAGGAAAAAAATGCTTGGCTGCATAAACCTTTTCTGAATAGCACATCATGGCAATGGAATGTAGCAGATGCCAGAAGTGTAGCTGAGAAGAGTTCAGTTTTTAAAGCTATTGTTTTCAAAACATTTATCTTGCCTTATCGTCCTAATCATTTTTCTGGTGTAATAAATATTCTGAATCTGAAGGAAAAAATTACAACATTAATTTAAAAATTTTGCTGTGTTTTCTTAAAAGCATTAATTTTCTTAAATAAGTATGCTTTTCAAGAAAGTAAGGGAAAATAACTTACTACTAACATGATTAAGAAAGTAATGAAATAATTTTATAGAAGGTGTGTGCTTTGCTTTTTTATGCTTGGGAATGGTGAAATTGAGAGAAATCTGCTTAAATCTTCAAATAGTTTTGCACAACTTCTGGAATAAAATATAAGGAAATTCTCAAGTGGATGTTCAGCTGTGTATGTTCTGGTGGTTCCTCCAAGGATTGCAAAACATTCATTTTACTGGGTCCCACCACAGTCAGTGCAGGTTTTATCACACTTGAATAAGAGCAGAGTCACATCGCTGTGGAGCTCTTTGGAAAATCCCTCCCCAAATTTCTGAACAGAAACTATTTGGAAGTTTGTGTCTTGGCCAAGCAGTGTTCCCGTGTCAGAGGAGGCCGAAGTTCTGCCCCATGGCTTTAAAAGATTTGACTTTCCTGGTGCTGCAGCACTGTCAGAGCCCAGAGAGGAAAAAGGCTTAAAGAAGCAGAGAGGAGCTGCTGTGCACACTTGGCAATGATTATGTGTTGTAACATAAAAACATGTTGTGGGCTTTGTCTGCAGATTGCTGTGATCTCACCCACTGAAATGGAAGAGGTGTTTCTATTCTGTTTTTTGGCTGTGTAATCCCCATGTCATGTGAATCCTTTCTTGGTACTTAAGAATTGACTTGAGCTCCAGCAAAAAATCCAGATGCACAAACCCTTCTGGAAGGGCTGGTACTGAAAGACTTTTTCTTCCAGCACTTTTCCTGCTTCTTGTGGAACATGGTACCATTTGCAGGAGTCAGAGCACCTCAGATTCCCAGAGATCCAGTGGGAAATGAATATTCTCAGCACTCTCAAATACTGAGCTGAGGAGAAGCCAGCATTTTTGCTCTATCACTCTCTTTTTCTGCTAGGTTTACTGCATCTGTGTGGGGATTGTTCAGTAACTGTCAGAGTCAGTTAAAATATCATAAGAATGCAGACATCCACTCTGGTTTTTAATCCTAATGCACAGAGGAAAGCTTTGTTTTTCCTTTTGAAGTGAATTGCTTTTGATTACAGTGGCATGATTTTTTGAGCTTTCCTCTTATTTTACTTTAGTGTGTGTGTGTTTCTAGGGAGAAGACAGCTCAGCCTGGCCAGAGTTTTAATCTTTAGGGTGAGATCTACAATGCCTCTTATCTTAATCAGCTACTGTGTTTATTCACTTGAAATATGTGGAAATCTGAAGAAACATCTTTTATTAGCAGGGATCAAGCCAAACTTTAAAAGAACAAAAAAAATCAGGTCTTTTCACAATTTGTGGTATTTCACATTAGATTTCAATTAGTTTTCCTTTGCAGAATTCAATATAAGAAATGATACAATGACAGCAGAGTGGAAAAATGGTGTTACATATTGTAATGACAAGGAAAAAGATCTTTAACTAGAATCTGGTCATCAAAACGTGACCATTGTGAGCCACAAACATAAACTACTTAATAGTAGTTGATGCAGTTGACAAAACTTTTTATTTCTTGCCAGGAAGCTCTTCTGTGGTACTTGCCATTTGTTCTTTATAATTTGTCATCATTTAATTCTCTTCATGTTTGTGGTTCAGTTTTTTATACTGGCCCTCACAACAGCTCTCACCAACAGTCCCCATTTATTCCCCCTCTATCATTCCTCACAGTAATTATGGTGTCGGGGTGTAAACTTAGAAGGGTGTGAACAAATACTGGTGGTAAGAAATACGACAGTCAAGTAGACTTTGTATGGCCAAGGTGCTCTGAACTTCCAAGAACCAGTTGCTTGGGAAGCAGGGAGATATTCTGCATTATCATGTGCCACTGCTGGGCTATTCTTACCAATTTGTCAACAATTATGGAGAACACTGAAGACCAGGATGCCCACGCTGATGTGGTAAATATTTTCCCTTCTGGACCTTTCCTGGGGTTATGGTATGTATTCCACATATGAACCTTTCAGTAAGATTAACAATTTGCCTGTTATGGTTTTAAAACTATAATGCAACTCAAAGAGGATTGTCCGCTTCAAGTCGTAAAATAAATAATAAATAATAATAATAATGGTGGTATTTTATTATTTTTCTCTGTGTAACATGATCTTTCATAAGTAAAAGAGTGCTAGGCAGCATTATCAGATCTCACTGGAGAGATACAGTCTGGAGGTGGCATCAACCATTACCCTGTGCTCTTGTACTGCCATAAATAAAGCTACTTGACTCGTTCTTTGATGTTACTTTAAAAAATACAGTTATTAAAAGTTATAAAAATGACTGATAAAAATGATCCTAAAACATTATATGTTTACAATACAAATTCAACTTTGATAGAAGCCGATGTTGAACTAACATTTTGTGTCAGTTTAAGGACAAATATCCGTACGGAAACACGTATTTGGACAAACACATTGGTATTGTGTTTCTCTGGATTGTGCAGGTGGATCTCCTGTGTGCCTGTGCCTGCTGACAGATTTATAAATCCAGCCACATAGCACAGAGCCTTTGTCCACACTTTAGGTAAATTATGCTCCAGCATAGGCTGCTTTGGCCATGGAAAAATATATCTGTGTGAGACTTGAATGAATAATGGCTTTCATTGTGAGCACCTCTTCATCAACAGCAAGAAGAGAGGTCTGAGTGAGCATCCAGGCTCCCAATTAAATACGGGTAATGCCGTATCCTTGTCATCTATCTTTTCTAATTATGACACAGGATGTTTATTTCTGAAATGCCACGTGCTATTAAATGGCTCTCACTTGTCTGTTACTGCTTTAAAGTAACACAACACTTTAATCACACCAATTCTGACAAAGAGTAGGACATTATATATTTTTATTTTGCAGTAATTTCCTGTCTTATGTGGAGGTGAGGAAAAGCTTGAGATTCAGCTGTGAAATAGAGAATGATAATCTAGAATCAGCACCTGCTAGTTCAGTTGAAATGTTGGAAATCTGTGTGGCAGACCAGCAGGAAAGGTTTCCTTTGATTGTCAGACAAAGGTAGCTTTCAAATTTGATTTACTTTAAATAATAGAAGAAAACTTTAGCAAGAAAACATATAAAAGAAAGTATTAAGGCTAGAAAGCTGGCAACCCAGTAATTAGGAAAGAACAGATTTGAAGAAT
This sequence comes from Daphoenositta chrysoptera, assembly GCA_013397915.1. Taxonomy (NCBI): domain Eukaryota; kingdom Metazoa; phylum Chordata; class Aves; order Passeriformes; genus Daphoenositta; species Daphoenositta chrysoptera. Next base: position 82,986 of record VZRO01005927.1, read on the forward strand.
TCAGGTTGCCTATGGATTTTTCCATTTTCACATCCATGGTGATGATGCAGGGTTCATTACAAAGCCACCTGCCTTTTGTCATTGGCCTCCAGTTTTGTACAAAGCAGACATGCCAGGAGGCTGAAAACAAACATGGTTTTTAAGGTCTTTGCTTAAATTGTGGCCAGAGGTAAAATATGTACACTAAATAAGGAACTGGATTGCAAGGAGACCTCATGGTGAGGGTGGCTGAAGGCTGTGCTGGAAAACTGAATTCTGTCTGTATTTGCTGTTACGGGTGGCTCAGCAAATGGATTCCATCCTGTCTTTAACGTGTCTCGGTTTCTGTCACTAATTTAAACCTATAGAATATTTTCATCTCTGATTGCAGCTGAGGTGAATAGGAGCTGTCTTTGACTGTATTAACCTCTATATAAGGCTGCAAATCAAAAGTAAGTCAGGTCTTGCATGTCTGAAAGGAGACACCCAACATCAGAGGATTCTTCTTATCTTGATATTCCCCAGCTATACTTCTGTAAAATGAGTTTAAAAATACTTCTTCCCTCAGAGTCATCGGTTTTTAAATGAAATGACTGTTGGAGCAACGTTTGAATGTTATACTGATGAACAGCACAGAAGAGCTCATGAGGAAGTCAGAGATAATGTCCCAGGAGAGGGCTGGAATCACTTCAAGGCTGAGGGTAACACATCGAAGCACAGAAGTAAAGCAGGATACTGCAAATTTGCTTATTTCGTGGGATTTGTCCTTCCTGTGCACTGAATGAGGTCCTGCAAAAACAGTAGTGTGTGATTATGTAATTGAAGATTTTTTTTCAATTATCTGTGCACAAAGGCCAGAGGAAGGTTAACTCTGGCATTTCCTAACTTCAGTTGTCCTTGATTGTGCAACCCTAATGGAGTCTGACTTTCTGGGAGGGGTTTATATTGTTGAGTTGTCTGTGTATATGTAGATAAAACTATAATTACTCTTAGAGGTGTGTAGTTAGAATTTTAGTGTATCCCATATGCAGAGCAGAAAGTCCTATTCACAAAATGTAATTTACTTATTCTTCTTGTTTCATTCATTCCCACTTAATCAAGATTTTCTCCACTATATTTTTGAGACGTTATAAGGAAGCTGAAATTGACAGTGATTGGAGTAATCAAACTACTTCCCTGTGAAGCCATTTGCTTAGGATTTCCTTTTCAATTTAATTATTTGCTGCAGCCTTTGAATGACCCAGCAGTTAGAACAGCAACAACCTGGTTCTGTACAATCTATGGAACACCAAAAAGCTGTATTTCAGAATAAAAAGGAAAAAAGGAACAGAGAGATATTCTGTTGTCATACTTCCGCCATGCTCCTATCACTTGAACAATTGTTTTTCACTTCAATTTTTTATCCTATGTGTAACTTCAGGGGAATTTCTGGTTGCACGTTTGAAAAATACCATTTCTTCATCTTTTCTGGTATTCTCTCCAGGCTGATGTGTGGTGCAGTTTGGGTTGGGTTTTGGTGGGGAGGGTTTGCTTGCTTGTTTGCTTTTAGGTGTGTTTGTTTGTTTTTAAGGCACTGTAATTTTTAGTTTATTGATGATTGATTTGTGTTGTCCTGTGGGAAATAAAAAGTAAAACACTTGGCATTAGGAATAGGGGATTCAATGTTACTCTTAGCAGAAGAGTGACAAGAAAATATCTATCTAGGGAAAAAAATGTTAAAGCTTTTACTTCTGCAGTGATATTTTCTGAAGGAGCACCCGGGGAGTGTTGGAGCCTGGATGAGCAGGTCCTGCATGGACTGAAGTTTGAGGGAAGGTGGCCTTTTTCTAGGAAGTGGGGTTCTCTGAAATGCATGACAACTTTCTGTGTCTCGAGGTAATGGCAGGCTGCCCAGAGCTTTGTGGAGAGATTCCTACTTCTTCAGCAATAAATAAAGTAAATAAATAAATACATTTAGTAAAGGGTAGGATATCTTTGATGTCAAGATAGTCTGCTAGATGAAAGACTGGAACTGGCATGCAGTGCCAAGCACCCCCTGCTTCCTTAGTGCCTTTGGTGCCAACATCCTCAAAAAGAACAAGGATCGTAATCCTTAAGACACCAGATTTGAAAAAGGATTTCCTTTTGTGCTAAGGTTGTTTTTCTTACTCTCCAGACTTGTAGCTAGTGGCAAAACAAATGAGTCTCCTAGAAATTATGAAATGTTTAATAACTCTGTCAGTTTTCAGATCAAATAATTTTTTTCCTATAACTATGGACCAAGTCTTGGTGCCCATCTGCCCTTGGAGCAGAAACAGGTCTGTCACTTCTTTAGGACAGGGTCCAAACCAGCCCACCTGGAATAGAAGAGTTAAAACAAGGCTTGTGTGCTTGATACTTTCCCTCAAAACTCTCCCAGTCTTCAATTCATTTTGGGAATGCAATCTCCCTGAGGCTGGCGTTTATTCTGCAGTGGAGTTCTGCCAGCCTGCTGCCCCTCCCTTTGCACATCCCCAGGAGTCCTCAGGCAGGGCGTGCCCTGTGTCCCCTCCCTGCTGGCAGAAGGACCCCCTTGTTCTCCTTAATTTGAACCTTCTTCTCTAACAAAGGGCCACCACGGGGTGACAGCGAGCAGGTGCTCCCTCTCTATTTCCCTGTCACCTGCAGGGTGACCTTTGTCTCTTTCCCAGCCTGGAGAGTACCTGGCTGCTCCCTCCTTGGCCCCGGCCATCCCCACCCAGGACCCACACCCTTCCTGAGGCTCAGCAGCTTCCTTAGAGCCGGGCTGGGACATCCACACGTGCCCTGGGAGCAGCAGGAGCTGGGTTGCCCATGGTGGAGAAGGGTCTGGAAGCCAGGCTGGCCCCAGCACAGAGCCCTCACTGACGGGGTGCAGTCTCACCATGCCTGGGCTGGGCTAAGTAGAGGGGAAGAAGCAGGTCCAGGGTCCAGAGATCCGTGTTAGGAGCAGCCAGAGACAAAGGCCAGAGACAGATACACCCACAGCAAAAGTCCAGCAAGAACTGAGAGCCAATTAAGGGCTTTTAGTGCACTCAGGGCACTGTCACACTTATCTATGTTGAATTTTATTTGTCATTTTACTGCCTAGACACTCTGTCTTATAAGAGACTCATTTTTCTCTTCTTTACAGTTTGCCTTCAAGGTATCTACTGTCTGGAGCAGCTTTCTATCATCAGCAAACTTTGTCAGTACTCTTCTACTGCTTTTCCAGATACTTTCTGCATACACTAATTAGTGTGGATCCAGCAAAGACCCCTGTGGAACTCTGCTGGTGACTTTTTTGTGGTTTTACACCTTCTCGTTTGCCCCTATGCCCTACTTCTTAACCAGCTACTTATCCATGCCAAAACTCTGCTTTTTATACAATGGCTTCTTAGTGGCCTTTCAAGCTTATGGTGAAAATCTTAGCCAGAAACTTTCTGGATATCCAAGTGAAATATGTCAGCTGGGTCACATTAACCCACATAGCACAGCTGAAGCCTGCAGAGAACTCCAAGAAGTTTATAAGACAAAATGTCACTTTACAGAAGTCATGTTGACTCCCCAAATAGATTTTATTTATCCAGGTGTCCACTAATTCTAGCATTTCTTATACCACAGGTCCTTTGTGGTAGCCATGGCACTGGTCTGGTCAGAGAGAAAATTTGTAGTAAACTGGTTTCACATGACTGCCAGTTACCAGCAAACTTTACAGGTGTTAACATTATTAGCAAGTCTTCAGAATGTATGACTTGTAATTACACTCCTGTTCCAGTGCTCTAGACTAAGACTGCACCTGGTAAAAATGGGCCCGAAAATAATAGCATGTGTTTGATCACGGTGACAAGCAGTGCAAAGGACTGAGCAGTACTTCAGGTCCTTTATTAAAATGTAATGAAAGCTTCGAGCAGCTCGCTTGAGTGGCAATTCCTCACAACTGTGAACATTAGCAGAACGTTTTCAGTGGCAATGAGCAGCTAGACCACCCTCTGACACCTCGGTGAAAGTGTCAAATGACTGTTTTTCCTTCAGAATGTGAAGGCGAGAAAAGTGCCATCACTGCAAAAAGAAAGGATTAATTTCTGCTTTCTTCTGAAATGCAGAAGAGACAGAAATAAACTACGATGCAGAAGGAACCGAGATAGTCTGCAACGCACCATATTTGCTGTAAATTCTTACTTACAAGGAGGGAGCAAACCTGTTACTCTGCACAGGGCAGATCTGGTAGCCATGGGGCCAATGGTCCTGTGTCTCCCTAAAAGGACAGAGCATTTCTGCATATCCCGTATCCACTCAGATGGGGTCACGTAAATAGATTGTATCTTATTGGTGGGCAGTCCAGATCATCTCTCTGGTTCAGCCATCAGAGGTTTTTAGACCTTCCTCTTTCAAAGACCGTGCAGATGTCAGCTCGAAGTGGAAGATAACACTGTTGTGCTAGTTTTGTTTTCTTAATAATCCAAATGCCAAGAAACTTCTGATACTATTACTTCCTGTGAAGCAGTTGCTTTCTCAGAACAGGGTGGCTTGTTGCTTGTAATGAAGCAGCAAGGTTTTCATGCACAGGGAAAAACAAAATTGGCTTAAAGGAGATTTAAATATGAGAAAAAATAATGTTAAAGGGTGGCCTTGCTGCCATCAGGGAAGGGATGAGAATGTGTTTCACACTTCTGTCACCTCACAGTGATAAAAGCAGTACGTGCTGCAAGGTTGGCTTCCCAGACCTCTGGTGATAACTCTGCATCACACCTCTATCACTCAGCCCACCCTGTCCCTTATACTTTGCTGAAGCTCCTTCATCACAACCATTTCCCTGTAGACTGGCAAAGTAAGACCGTTCTTACCCTGTTGATAAGATTTTAATGTAAGCATGGTAGTAATTATCTTTGTTGATTTGTCCCACTTGGAAGGTTTGTATGATCAGCTCTTTTAAGCTGAATTATTTATATTTTTGTCTCTGTTATTATTTTGTGTTTGTTTCATCAGTTGCCTCGGAGGTAGCACTTGCAAAGACCCAGGAAACTTGAAAGAAAAGGTGCAATTCTCTGTCTGGTTGTAAATGAACTCATTTCTGGCAAACGCTTCTGAGTCATAGCTGGTGAAGAATCTAGGAGTTTCCTGATTGCTTGCAAACAACCCTCTGCCATTCCCATAGCTAAAAAGTGCTGGAGGTTGCTGCTGGCACCTCATTGTAGTTATGTTTAGAGTTCAGGCTGAAGCAGACTTAGCAGATGATCTGAAAAGAGTTTTAAGCCTGTCACCATTACTACTCAGTAGTGCAGAGTACATTCAGTAGTGAAATAGGTGAAAATAAATAGTTTCAGAGCCATTTAGATCAGGCATTTAGATAATTTCTGTGCATTTCCAGACCTGCAAGCAGCACCGAGTGGTTCTGTCAGAAGGAACTCATTCCACCCCACCATTAAGCCCTGCTCTGCAGCTTTCAGAACCGATCCAGACTGAAGAAAATATGCAAGCAGTTACCATCAGAGCTATTACAAGAACTTTTCCTTCGTGTAGCTGTTGCAGCCTGATCATAATGACTCAATTACCACACGCTGCAAAATGTTGTAATTGCTGCTGGTCCTGCACACTGTCGGAGCCTGTTTTGGCTGTTCTGGCTGAATAGTTTTGAGTCTGACTACAGGAGGTGATGGGAGCTGCCCGGGTGGAGAAAAGCCAGCAGTCAGGAGAGTCACAGGAGAGCTGTCTAGCACACCCAAAAGCTTTTCATGCTACAAATGGATCTCCGGCACTCTGTCTCACCGCAGAATTTGCTGCATAATAACACTTAAGAAAACTACAAAGAGGAAAGAAAGTATCAGTTACTGGGAAGCTATTTGGGTGAGGAATTCAGTTGTTGTTGTTAAATAAGATTGATTTTTCTTCCCAAAATATACTGGTTTTTTGTTGAAACTTAAAGGTGTATTAATTTTAAAGAAAAGTGACAGGATAAAAATTCTAGCTTAGATGTTTTAATGATGGAGAAAAAGATTGCTCTGAAAATTCAAAGCAAAATTTTATATCATTGTTTTGAATATTCTTCAGTATTTAAAAAAGGTTTGCTAAAAGTTTCAAAGGTGATAACAATCAAATATTTTGACACTTAACAGAAATTATTTTGCAGAATATTTTTTGAAGAAGATTTCTTTTTTTCTTCTTTTTGGGGAATAAGATTTCCCATCCAATTATTCCTATACTACTTATTTTCAGAAGGCTGATTACACCTATAATTTTTAAATTTTTCAGTTAATCTTTGCTACACCAAATTAATGTCTGGATCAGCTGGCCAGGTATAAGGTTTATATTAGGTTTAACACTTGTGGGTGTTAAGACATTTCTCATCTTTTCCATGCACGCTGGGGGAGAGCTGTACTGAAGATATCCTGAACCACTCTGAGGAGTTCCCTGTTGGTTTGCACGCACTGCTCAGCAAAAAAAAATTGCTGAAAAACTTGCAATGATTGATGCTAGTGCCAACCACACAGCTACTAAAATAGATTTAATAGATTTCATAAGAACCAGGAGATCTGGAATAGCCTGTCTCTTAAGGAAGTAGGTACAATAATTCTTTAACTCTGGGCCAGCAGTGGTTCTGCAGACCTTGGCACTGGGGTCAACGGGAGTAATTACAATAAGAAGGAATACTTTCCCTAAGGACCTCTTTATATTGACTGTGGCTTAATTGAGCTAATAGCTGAGAGTCCTTGATAGAGAAACCCTGAAGAGAGCAAGCACAGAACCACTCAGTTATATTGACTGAACTCCTGACCATAGTCAGATGATCTCCCTACAAATTCTGCCATTTTTGCCATTGGAGTCTACCATAGTTCTGGCTTAGTCACGGGCTTTTGTGGAAAACAAAATGCTCTGACAGTACAGGAGCAAGGTGGATTTAGATTAACATGAATGTGTGCAGAGTAAAATGAATATTTGGTTATGCACACAGGTAGCGGGAAAGGAATTTTTCAGTTTTTCTTGTCCATAGCAATTAGACACCATGGTCAGGGTGAAATGCAAGGCTTCCTTAATTTCCTGTTTACACAGGCCCTATCCTTTTTACTCTGTGCTTCTTACTCGTGGTTTTGGACTCTTTCTCCTTGTTCCTCTGTGCTTTGACAGCCTGTCCAGCTTAGTTCTCCTACAGCCATGGTGTTGGACTAATTTCTGTAGAGCTGTTTTGAAATCACTCATGACTCATTCTCCTCTTGCTTCCATGAGTGCAATATGCCCTCTCAAAAAATCTCCTGGTATGGCAAGGAACACTTACCAACTTGTTAAGTATGCTGAGCTGTGTTTAAGCAGGTCTATAAAGTGGGTTCCAGCCTACACAGTGCACCATTAATAAGCCTCCTCCTAATTTTGCTGTGCTTTACCTTATTTTCAGTGTCTGTAGTTTTCCTTCTGGGACTCTGTGTTACAGCCAAAACTCACCAAACAACAGTTGTGTGTTTTTAGACCACTTCTTGCCTTTTCTGACATGGCCTCTATAAAGGTAACACATTGGCCAAATGAGGCCTTGTATTTATGATTTTCCTTCCCTCTAGAAAATTGCTGTGATCTGCTTCATTATCTCACAGTTTTTATTACTTCCCGCACTCAAATATATTTTAGAGGGATACAGGGCAGTGTTGTTGGAACAATTTTTCAGATTACTTCTTGTTTCTGCAGATTTTCTCTTCATTGTGTATGCTTGGTAGGGGCCACCTTCAATAATGACTCAAAACTAACACTGTAGATTTATTAATAAAAAGAACTAAGAAGTTCTTTCTCCACTCTGTTGCCTGCTGTTTTCTGATCAGATATTATAGTATGCTTTCCTTGTAAAAACTTGCCACGCTTTAGGTGTTACCTTAAGCAACTTTTATATTTCTGTTGAGCTTTGTATGTGAGGATAGCAAGGTAGGTCAGGAAACTGTGCAAGAACATCACTCAGGTCACTTGATCAGGTTTTGTTATTGTCAATTACAGCTTTTCATGTTTGAGTCTAAAAGCTGTGATCCAAATCCTGCTGTGAGAACACTTCTTTTGAGTTTTGAATGAAGCCTCAAACTAGATGGTCTGGCCAAGGATGATGAAAGGAGAAAAGCTTTTAGTAAGAATAAAATATTGAACTAAAAGAGAATTAGATGTATTTTGTGTGATATTTATCGAATGCTTAAACATAAGTACTTCTTTAAAACTTTAAACTCATTACCCTGAATTCCTATTTTTAAGTGTTCCTCTGGACTTCTGATAAAATATCTAAGATATCTGGGTGAACAAAAGTGGATGGAGTTCATGGTAACTCTCTGATGACAGGGTGCAGATGTGGGAGAGAGCCACCGTTCCCAGCAGGCTCCTCAGACTGCTTTTGGACACTGCCCTGATCTGCTTCAACAGCTCCTGGAGGAAATTTCCGATTCAGGGAAATGATCACTGAGATAAACACTGAGAGAGCAGAGACAGAAGTCACTGATGGGTTCATTTATGAACACAAGTTTACAGTTTGCAGTTTAATAGTCTACACAGCATGTGTGTACAAGTTAGGCAAAAAAAATAATAAAAAAGAGAACCCCAAGAAAACTGCTTTATTCTACTGTTGTAGGAGGTGAGTTTAAACACTTTCCTGCTCTACTTGTTGAATTTTGAATGGTCATGCTGGTACCAACATGCCATGTACCATAGAAATGGGCATATGCTTTATATTTTGCTGCCTTTTTATTAGTTGTCACACATGGCAAATTATCTGTTAATCACTTTTTTTCTGTAACACTGAGATATTTCTCTCTGATTCCCCCTCCAAACTTTGCAGTTAAATCTTCATAATCATAAACCTGTGGTCATGGGTAAAAATATACTTACTTTTAACTCTTTGCTTCTAACTTTTGTTTTTGACTGTTATTGCCAAATAAATCTACATTGAGGAGGCAAAACCCCCTCCCTCTTTAAGAGAAGTAGGTTTGTACTCTCCATGCTGTTATGTTTCTGTCTTTGGGCTTGAACCATTGCTTGTTCAAATGGTAGCTCAAAAATTACAGTTTTGCCTATGTTAAGATTTCCAGTATCTGCAGAATCAGAGTAATTGTGCTTAAAAACGATAGTAAAAGGTAAGTAATGTGAAAGCAGTGGGAATTTTAAGCTCTTTTGGAACTTCAGAGTAAGATTTTCAATATTATAATTTGATTGATGTCTCTTCCATATTTACTCCTTTCACCTTTCACTAGGTCCAATTTAGTTTAGATCTCTAAGTGGCTTCATCACTGGAAGACCTGGGACTGGATATCCTGAAGGAGTCAATTTTTGTGGGTTTGGGAATTTCAGCGATAGAAAACTCGCAAAGTGGGCTTCAGTTCTCAGAGGTGTCCACATAATCTGTCTAGATAATCAAATTACTTTCCTATTGTTATTAGTTCATAGTTCGGGTGCAAAGACAGAGAAAATTGATAAATGGACTCCGACTCTAGATAAGAAAGTAGATTTTTCATTGTGGGTTTGAAACAGAAGCAGAACTGTTCTTGAGAACAGCTGAAATGCAGTAATGAGTGGTGCTGGAAATGGTGTTAAAGTGAGTGCCACAGTCACGGGTGGACGCTGAGGTGGGTTTTGCTAGAAGGATCAGCTGAAAAGTTTCACAGTCAGGATGTTCAGGTTTTGGATGATGACACATGTTGGCTTGCTTGAACTTCAGAGCTTTGTTGAATACAAAACAACGGCAGAGTTTAATATTTCAGGAAAATATTTTTAAAAGTAACCTCAGAAGGAATATGGAAGCAACGCAGTCCTTGGCTTTCTTTAATTGAATTGTTAAGGCAATTAATGCAGTACAATGTGTTAAAGGTCAAGTAAAGGCACAATACTTGGTTGTAATGTGAGTGTATAGTCATTATTAAGAGAGAACAGTTTGTTCACAGTTTTATAGAAGGATGATGCCATGAAGTTTTGTTTCATACTCACTTCCCGTCTCATTTTAAGGAACACTGTGCACCTGTCATTATACTTCCTAATCTTTTAAAACCTCCTTAAACTGTGTCTCCAGAGCTAACAAAATACCTTTTTCCTGTCTGCTTTATATGTAAATAACAGATTCATGAAAGAGGTTTCCTTTGCTTGATTGGCTTGGTTTGGTTTCAGAAATTGCAGAGCAAGTCAATTGTAAAACTGCAGTTTCCATTAAATAGCAAATGCTTTGGATGTTGGCTCCAAATAACGCTGATGACTGCAGAACCATCACAGAAAATAAATTCCTTCACATGCAGCAAGTTCTGTTAAGACTAAGAAAGCATTCTTGGTCTTATATTAAGATGAGTAACTTGCTGATTTTGATCTGGGGAAACAAGAAGTTTCCCCAAACAAACAAGAAGTCTATTTTCAAAATTCCTCTTTCAGTTAAGAATTGATTTCTCCTGGTATTTGAGAATGAAGCTGTCTAGTATTGTGTAACTAAATGCTGTAGATGTTTTTAACACAGAGACCAGTTTAACATTTTTGCAGACATGATTAAAAACATCACACCAGTATCTGTAAACTTGTTCTTTAAGATGTAGAGTAGACAAATACTAAAAAAAAGACATAAAGAATTTTAGAATCTAACAGATAAGTTTTAAAGCTAAACTTAGTCAAGCTTATCATAGTTTTTCTTGCTTAAGGAGTGAATATTTGCAGGCTTTATATGTGGTAAGTGGTCATAGTTGAAAAAAAAAGACACAGTTAATCAGTTACTTATTTCTGATCTGATCACTGTGGATTTGGAGTTTTCTTTCAGTAAAGAAGCAAGATGCAAAAAGGGAAGTGGGGCACACAGTGTCCATACTGAAGGAATTAAATTCATGTAGTTTGATCAGAATCAAATTCCTTACTTTGAAGTCCATTCATCCATGGAATATTTTTCTTTAGGGAACTGGTAGAAAAAGGCTTCAGCATTGGAAAAAGCACTGGAATGTGTGGGGAGAATTTTTGATTGATTGCAGTGGGAGTTCAGTGTCTCGAGCAGTTGCAGCTCTGGATGGAGGTTAGAAAAATAAATCTCATAGCCCAGACTGACGAAAAATTAAAGGTTCAGGTACAGACACACAAAGATCAGTCATTAATGGAAGCAAAGAGGAGACACTTGGCTGTTCAGTACAAGACTTTGCAGTCTGTGCTCACAAAGGTTTCTTTTCAGCTCTTACGTGAGGAGAAACACACCAGGGGTGGAAATGAGTGAAACATCAGTGAGGGAACTCCTGTTTTGACTTAGGTGTGCCAATCCCTTCCGTCTTTACATCTGAGAGAAACAAAATGATAAGAAAGCAGTTCTAGAAGCTGAATAACTGAAATTATTCAGAATTATAATAAATGGCTTGTTTGAGAATATAGAGCAAAAAACAGTATTGGAGATATCAGAGTAATATTAAATGTTCAAAATGCACACACATCCCCACCACAACAGATATTAGTCTGCCATATTGTACATGGCATTATTCTGTTCTCATCAATGAAAAATATTGAGGAGTAATTTCTGATCTCACTTTTACTTGTGTATCTGGACTATTTCCAGCAAGTCCCTAAATGAAGTAGGAAAGGTGAAATCTTGCCATAGCAAAGAGGCTCTAACCCTTTCCAGTCTTCTCACCCCTCCATTAAAAGTGTACAAGAAAATACCTGATATCCATATTCAGGACACCTTTTCAGTTAACACTGAATATGTTATTGTCTGTGAAAGGTGAAAGAATGGCTGATTTTCTATCATGTGGTAGAACAGAATATTTCTGTGTGTAACAGAAAAACTCTTTATTGTTTTGTGATGTTAAAAAGTCCCAAAGTTTTTGACTTAGATTGCTACATCTTGCAGATCAGATGAGACAAACATATTACCGAAAGCATATATTTTTAATTACTTAAGCTGAGGGTGTGATCCTCATTACAACAATGCAGCAGCTGAACAGGCAGGAGCCAGCAGCCAGAACTTCTTGCTGGAGCAGACAAAAGTATAACATTGTTGGTGACCATTCCTCTTGTAAATCTTAGCACGATTTGTGATGGAGTGGGATATATGGATTGGAAACATTCTGTTACATGCAGCAACCTCACAAAAAATGCCTCACCTATTCCACCCTATCCATTCCCTGCCTTAATTTTCTTTTTACTGACATGTGTGCTAGTTTATGTGCTCGTTGTACTCACCTGTATACTTACTAGTTAATACCTTTTTAACCAGCATATCTAAACTGAACTGTCAATACCTTTCTTTGTCCCAAACTTCTGCTACTTTGTGGAAAAAAAAATCCGACTCAGGCCAAAACTAGCAAGTCAATTCTGTTATTTTTATAAGATTATCACAGGAATGCCAATGAAAATATTCTTAAGTTACAATGGGTGTAACACAGGATTTTCACATCACCCCCTCCCTCTGGGGGAAATCCATAACTTTGTCTACAGTGTGAACTCCACTCATATGGGTCAGGGCTGATTTACCCAGTCAGTGTGTTTGTTTCCACTTCCATTTTCATTGGCACAGAACCAAACAACTCAGGGGAAACAGGCAGTGCCGGGCCCCCACCCTGGCTCTGAACGTATTTTCTTCTATTGTAGCTGGTTCCCTCAATTTCCCAGATCAATCAAAACCTGCTGGGGTCAGTGCTGTGATAAAGTCAGTTGCTGTCAGGGAGTAGGATATCTGTGCTAGAGTGATCAAGAAGGGTCAGAGATTTTTTAGTGGCAGTGATAACCCTACAGAAATAAATACCTACTGAATTCCAGCACAAAATGGGGCTGGGGGCAGCACAGAATAACTTGAAACACACTGAATCTCTAATGGTCTGTATTGTGCTGGCATCCCACTCAAGAGCATCAGCTCTTACCTTTCCAGGACTGTCATAAAGTTTTGGAGATCCTGCACATAACAAATACTGGTAATGTCAATCCTTGGATGACACCTTTGAGGACTGGATAGGATGCTAGAAGGAAAGATAGGTTGAGAAGTCAAGAGTTGAGTTCCCTGAAATGTCCTGTCCAAAGTGTCAACAGCCTGCACGTGAATGGTACAGCTTAAAGCAGTGTAAAATTCCAGTCCATCCATGTGCCTAATGAAAAGATTAGGAATCAAGCTGGGGTTTGTATATTTATTTATGAAAAAATAAATGACATAATCTCTCTCAGTGTAGGACCATGTTACACAGTTGTGTCCAGAGGAAGTGCAAATCAGCTTCTGCTCTCCTGGTTTTAGTGGGAAGCCTCCTCCTGGATTTAGTAGTGGCTGGTTACTTTCTATGTTCATAGTAAATGCTTCCTGAGTCAGTAATTTACTATTCTGATGTCTGCTTTTCTAATCTTAACCTGATCTGAAAATTAAGCTTTGCTCTTCCTGATTTTTTTGGTACATTATTAGTGTGACTGACCTCAAGTGTATCCTGAAAGATAATTTTGATTATGATGGTAGAAACAGGATGTAATACCACCTGTTTCTCCCAGATTTCTGTGTAGTGTTTGAACATCAGAACTAATGAGAGCTGCTCAATTGGCTCCTGTGAAAGATACACAAGACAGAGCCTTGTGCTCAGCCTCACGTGGCTTCTTTTGCTTTTCCACGCATGCAGTGGCCACTTCTACTGCAGTAAATGAGAAATGCCCAGGGCTGTTCAGGGCCTCAGAGGGCAGCTCATGCTGTGTCTCAAGTGCACACAGTTACAAAAAACTGGGGTAGTGTAGCTGTTGTCCCGGGGATGGCAGACAAACGGCACAGACTTTGTTCAGGAAAGAATGGAATTATTTAATTATTTTACAGGCTGGCTTATATCTCTTAGTTGGCTTGAGTGGCGTAGGGTCCCTGACCATCGACCTCTCGGGCATGATTGGTGAAACCCTACAACACCCATTTCAAAACATTTTCCCAAAGAGCCATAACAAACTTGGCAAACAAACTGCAGGTGTTAAGGCAGAGAACTCGTTTACAAACCCATCTCACTGTTTCTCATGGATTGAGTGAGAAAGACAAGGCTCTCACAGAACACTGCAGAGAGCTGGGAGATCTCTCTGCTGAGAGCTTTTCAGCATCCACAGGGTTGCTGTGTCCAGGTTTCGTGTCGGGAATGGCCTCTGACCTGTGCTCAGGGGTTTCAAGAAGAGCTTTTGGGGCTGACCTCGAGCTGCAGCCCTGTGGGCAGGAGGCTGGGATTGGCCACGGCCAACAGGGAGCTGTTCAGACTGTTCCTGGACACTTGGTTAAGATTCATTTTAAACATAAGCCACGAGGTTTGTAATTTCTTACAGTTACGTCTCATCAGTTATTTTATGTCTGGAGGGATTCAGAGGTACTGAGATACTTGGGAGAATGTCTGTTCACTTTCTGAGTTTTATGTTCCCTGCTTTGGTAGTTTTCAGGTCAGAGTTCCACAGGCTGGTATTGTTACGTAAGAGAAAATATTGTCTTTTATCAGTTTTCAATTTGCCTCATATAATTCCATTAATTAAGTGCTTTGTTCTCATCTTACAAAGGAGAGAAAATAATCGGCTCTAATTCCATGTGATGACAAATATAATTTGTTAATAAACTGATAAGCAGTAAGGGCTAGAGCAACAGGAGGCAGGAATAATAAGCGAATTCATAGACAAGTTACACTTTTATATAAGTCTCTATGCTAGCCTGTGAGGAGATTTTTTTCCTAATATTTTATAAATCCTAGGTGCTCCAACTGCTTCATCCATTTGAACCATATGTCACAGGACAAAATGCATCAGCAAAAGATGGTGCAAGGCAAGCTGATAGCACTGGCCAGGGCATAGTACACTCTTTGTCCCCTGGCCAAAACCCAATTGTTGAATTATTTTGTGAGAGCACAATCTTGTCTTTCATTGAATTATAAAAGACTCTGCCAGGGTTATGTGCTATTTCCAGTCAGGAATATGGAGGCTTTAAATTCTTGCTGGGTACAAGGAGTACTGTGAAGATGAGGCAATGGGAATGATGCAGAATGAGAGTCTGGTCTGAGTTTTTAATAGTGCTTAAAATAGTGATTCCTTACAAATCAACCAAAAGAGTCACATTTGCAAATGAAGAATAACAAAAATATGAAAGATTCTTGCTAACAGCTTTATTGTACTTATGCTCTGCAAAATACATCTGATTATGTATTGCTGAAGAATAATGTAAAATTTCACTCAAATAAAGCTTATAAAATTTTACTTTATAAAATATGCTGGTTATATTACTGATGAGTATATGCAGGTGCTTTCACAGAAAAACATGTAGTGTTTATCCTCTTGGGAATTCTATATATTCTACATCTATTAGTAACAAAAAAAAAAAATTTAGGTATTTTAGGTTTTAGACAATTATTTAATTTTTGCTGAGTTTCATTTTTTGATGACCCACACTACACTGCCTGGGCTTTTCATGACCTGCAGTTTGACTGTTCAGGGTTTGAGAAATTCAAAAAACCCCAAGGGTGAACTGAAATACGTTTGTCCTCACACAAACTGTCCAGTATCAAAGCCTGCTACTGATGCCTTTGCAGAACTGGAAGTTGAGTATAGCATCGTACTAACAAAGGGTGGTGGGATGGGCTTGAACCCTACCCAGAGGAATAATGCTTTTATTTTTAAGTGGGGAGGGCAGGGAATAAAAGACTTGGACGTGGTGACATTTTTAGAAAGGACATGGCTGAATTAGAATTAAACCTTGCCTTTCCTGGTCTTTAGGCAGAAAGTAATTTGGGAAGGAAATTCAAAGTCTGGAAGGAGCTATTTCATTACAGTTTGTATAAAAGACCAACCTTCTTCTCCCCCAAATTCAATGAGCACTGGTTAATCACATGGTAACCACCTTTCCATGTGCATCCTGTGAGTTTGAGAGTGGATCTCTCTGCCTGGATGGGTGTTTGCCTGTGCTGGCCCAGTTATTGCAGTTATTAATCCTTAATAGTATTATTATTAGTATTAAGGAAAAGAAGATGCTCAGGAGCAGAGAGGATGGCAGAGCCCCCCTGCCTGCCCTGGGTTCCAGACAGAGCAGTTTGGGGTCTGCTCTCCCCGTCAGCCTCGGGGGGCTGCAGACAGGACTGAAAAGCTTCAGCCTCGGCACTCAAAGACACCATTGTGCAGGAAAGGGCTATAAAGAGTTGCTGAATTTTCAGTCGATGCTTAAATTCAAAGGGTATCTGTGAGGTTATAGGATTTGGCCAAGATTTTTGGGAATTCAGAGCTGTGCACGTTGTAGAAATGCTGAAGTAGATATTGGTTCATATGGTGATTACAAATCGGGGGATATCTGCATTTATACACAATTCCAATCATATTTACAAGCAGTAGATCTCAACCCTGTAACGTTTTATGTGAAGGGACAAACTTGTGTGCACGTCAGAATGAGAGTCTTACTTCCTTTCTGTTTATTGCAGAGATAATCCTTTATTTTATTTTTAAATCTGAATGTTTAAATAGAATTGGGATTGTCTGTTTAATTTGATAATTACCATACCTGCAAACATTAACTTGGGTGTGGTGTGTAGTAATTTTTATCAGCATACTGTAGCAGAATAAAGCTCTTTTTGTGAGATCATACAGCTTCTACAATTTGGAAAGTAAATAAAGAAGCAAAAATAAACCTGCCACATCTCCTCATCTGAACTTTCCCAGACTGGGCTCAATCAAAGTGTGGGTTGCACAGAGAGCAGAGTACATGGTTTGGTCTGCAGAGGCTCCAGAAGAGGGCTAAGCTTCCTATTTTGCATAAACAAATTGAGAGGTCTTATCTCATAACTAATTACAAGTGAGTAAGCAGAGCAGAGCATCACTTTAGGTTCAGAGTAAATGATGGGACAATTCTTTGCAATTAATATGCTCACACTGCAAATGGACATTTCTGTAGATCTACAAGTGCCTTTAGGTTCAAAATGATTTTTAAGGTGGAGATAAGCGAGTGCCCAAGCCTGTGCCATAGGACAGCTGTTTTGGGTTTGGTGTTTGTGTCTTGCTGGAATAACACGGGTTTGTTTGTTCTGTAGCCATTCCAGCCCACCCACATCTTGGTGGTTTGGCCCTGCCTTGTGCCTGTCTGCAGGTGTGCCCATTGCTGACCTCATTCCCCCAGCTATTTGCAGGCATAAATACATCTAACCTAACGTTTGGCCATATTTGTGTTATGAGAGCCTTCAAATAGAAAAAAACCCTGAACAATTAATTGCTTATTACAAAGCAAAACTTTTTTTTCCACCTAATGTTCATCAAACGAGGTGTTTTTTTCATGCTGTGACAGGAAATGATTGTGAAGTTTCTCTTCTATTTTGGGCGTCACTGCACCCTTGCAAGTGCCCCTGCTGTGTCACCTGCCTGTGCTCCTTACTTAGTTCAAATGACCATCCTTGTAATTGCTGCCTTTTCAAATAGATGAAGAGTGCTTAAAAGGTCTCAGATGGCAACATGAAAGCAAATTATAATTAATTCTGTACTGCTTTTCTTATGTCTAAAGTGCTAGGCACTCTAGCTAAGATTTTCTGTGGTTTAGAATTGGCCTAATTCTGCCAGGCAGGGGAGATTTTGTTGCTCACTTGAATATGACTGGAGTTAACATGAAATGTTTTGGTTTGTTTTCTGAAAATTCAATTCCAGAGCTACGTAGATTTATTTCAAAATATTCTCATATGAATACTGTATCATCCGCAGAGAGAAGTAGATTTAATTTTTATGCCAAAATTAAATCCAGCAGCATTCCGTTTTAATTTTATAAGGGAACCTTTTAATGTATTTCAAAATAATACTGGTGGTGTAAATTCAACCCACCCCAGCTATCATTGGTATCCCGTGCCATTGTCTGACCTTGTGGAGTCACATTTCTGTCAGGTGGGAAATGCTGAGTGCTTCAGCTGGGAAAAGAAAGTTCCAGTGCGAAGCATAACTTAATGTAAAAACGAACTGGATAATGCACAAACTGCAGCACAGACATTCTCCCCCTGTGACCCCACTTTCTTTTGATTCAAACCTTCACAAAATTGGAGTATTTAAGGCAGAAATAGACAGTGTCCCAAGCTGGGTTGCTTTTGCGCTCTTATAAAAATTCTTGGCCAAACAAAATTTGTTGTCCAGAACTTTGCCAAGGTTAGATAAGTGCAGAAATGAGATCAGGTGGAGAGGCAGAAGTCAAAACTCATGCCTGAGAAAGAAGTGCTGAGTATAATAGGACAAAAAATGGGTTTTAGGGGTAAGTGATGACACTGGAGAGAAGTAGAGAAGCGTGAGAAGCTAGAGGAAAATATGACTATTAGCAGAGATTTTGGAGGCAAATGCTGGAATGTGTTAGTCATTTAAGAAAAAAATTTAAAAAAGAGAAGTGTGAACGTATGGGTTAAGATTATATAAAGAATATTTCCTTCCCAAATCTTCAGTTAGGCATTGTAGCTCTGTGTCTGGCTGTGGCTTCAGCTGCCCACAAATGACTCATGAAAGTCGCTTCTGAAATTGTGTATTTCAGCATTTAGGGTTGTCTTTGTGAGTTCCTATAGCAGAATTCAGTGCTGGGACTCCAAAGAGGCAAAATCAGGGGACAGAACAAGCTGGGCAATTAATCTTGTTTCACAGGATATGAGGTTTGCATGTTCACTCTGTTTGCAGGGTGCAATCATTAATGAGTCAGACACTGCTTCCCTAAACCCCTCAGTTTTGGGCAGTTTTCAGGTGATTCAGCACGGTGTAGGAAAGGCTAGGATAGGGTACTTTGTGCTTCACAGAAATTAAAAGGTATATATGCAAAATAATCAGGAGACTCCTACAAGAGAGGGAATGGTTTCGTGGTTAGGAAAACTGGCAACCATGAGAATGAGATTCTATCCCTGCTTTTACTGATAAGTTCCTATTAAAAGTGGCCAAATTCATTTGACCAAAATTTTCCATTGGGCAATAAATACTCATTTTTGAATATTCTACAGTGGGCCAGATTGTCAGAGTGCTCTCCCAGCTACAGTTTAAAGTCAGTGGTAGTGTGCTTTGTACATATAAAACCCTGTACAAATACTAAGGAGTTAAGGAAAATCAGTAGTTTCATTTCTTTGATAAGGAACCCAAAATCTGTGGAAAGTTTTTCGATTTTTGCCCAGTATTGCCATTTCATGATAGGAAAAAGCCATTTTCCCTGCAGTCTGTTCCACTTCTGAAGTCAATTAACATTTTTGAATAGATAACTTTGGTGAAAGCTCTAACTAGCTCCAGAGGAATTTATTAATTTCCCATTTTAGTGTAGTGTTGAAGCGTCACACTAAATACTTGAATATTCTCTATTATAGGAAGCATGAGTATGATGCAGAAAAAAAAGTATTATGAAATGAAAAACATACTCCAGTGCATTCCCGTGATGGAAACAAATTAATTACCCAGTGAAGCTTTAAATTTAGGAAATGTTGAAATAAAGTCCTCAATTTCACTATCTGAAAAGGGTGTTCATTTTGGTTTGGGAAAGAATAGAAGGGGAGAAAGAAAAAGGCCTTTATTGTATAAAATATATTTAGAGAATGAATTTCCTGTGGTCTATGGTGGTAAAAATTACTTGACAGGCAGATTCTGGGTATGTGGGGCTCCTAACCAGGAATATCATAGCTAAATTTGTTCCCATTAAAATCAATAAAATATCTTGGATTGCTTCTAGAAATGTTTGTGGTGTGTATTGCAACAAGTATTCGTTCTCCACAGTTCAGAACTGCTCCAGGCCAATGGGATTGCAAAATATCTGTCAGCTTTGGCTGACAGCCTAAGGTTGCCACAGCAATTTTTCTCTTTAATGAGTAAAATAGGTGATGTTTATAGAAAAATAACTGTCTCATGAGAAGCTGTGCAAAACGTTCCATTCAAAACCATTCTGTTTATATATAGTTTTGTTGTTTGTTTTCTTTTCTTTTTACTTACTACTGTGGACATTTGCATGAAAACAGGATATTTCTCCTTCAAATTGCAGTCATGGACAGAATAGCTACTATACCAAAATGGAGCCAACCCACTTAAAAAAAAAAAACCCAACTATTTTGCTTACCAAATCTGTTTCTTCTGTGTATGCAAAGTTTTGAGCACTTATTTTCCTACCTAAATTTAGGGGCTGTTTTTTTGCATTAGTTCTGTAACACCAAAAAAACAATATGGATGTAATAAAATGAGAATACATTTCTGCAAAGACTAAATTATTTTGAAAAATCATAAGTAACATTTATGTTTTAATATTCACCTTGACAGCAGGGAGAAAAATATTTTTGTTATATGTACTGGCTTTTTTTTTTTTTTTACACAGTCTAGAAACAATGATAAATACTCGAGAGAGAGATAAATAGAAAAGCTGAGTCCTGTTTTAGTTGTTGATGATCAATAGAATTAATAAAAACAAGGAATATCTGTGTTGTCTCAGATGGGCAAATTTGACTTTTCCAGTGTCAGGTTGAGTGTAATATTCTACCAATTAGAGAGATACACTTTTAATGACATGTAGCATGTTTTCTCAGGTTCAGCAATGCCATATAATAATAATAATAATAATAATAATAATAATAATAATAATAATAATAATAATGCCCTTAAGATTACTTTAGGTGTCCCAGGATGAATGTACATTAACCCCACTGTTCCTCTGTGTATTCACATCACCCAACACCTCAGTCCCTGGCCCAGCCCCATCTCAGAGCCCAGGGGAACCGGGCAGAGAGCTCTGTGCCATTGGTTTCTCTGGCAGGAACGAGCAGCAGAGCCAGTGGGGTGTGCTGCCAGCTCCTCATCCCAAAAATCAGGGTCCTGCACCTCCGAGCCTTCCAGCTGGAGACAGCTCCAGGCAGAGCTGAAAACTGAAAGCTGAAAACTAAAAACTGATACCTGTCTGTGCAAAATCCCCTGGGTGAAGCTGTCACCTGTTTGTACAACTGCAGGGTTTGTGGTCACCATGCTAATAAATAAATATTCCCTCTCTGGTTGATAAATGGAACGCCAGGGCTGCAGTGCAGGTGAGCACGGTCCTCTGACTGCAAAGATTTGAAAAGAAATTTAAAATGGACAGGGTTTTGTTTGTACTACACAGATCAAGGTTTCGAATTCCAGGAGCACCACTCCTTCCCAAAGATACCTGCAAAGCCTTCAGACAGTCCTTTTTTTCTCATTTGAAAAAACAAGTGTCCCACTGAGCTTTTTTGGTGTAATCAGCCTGCGTTTGGCTCGGAGAGCACGAACACCCTCATTGGGGCCATATGAATTTGTGATTTGCAGATAAAAATTATAAAAACTATGTAAAATATACCTCCCAATTCTAAATGTAGATGTAAACTGCTTTTTTGGCATGCAACTTCACAGGGTCAGGGTCTGTTTCCTTGGGCCAAACACCATTTAAATGTGACTGAAAAATACGGGGACCCTGTCAGTGGAAAGAAACATCGAGGGCTCTTTAGAGACATTAGATGCATTTATTCCTATTTTATAGCTGTTCTGTGTGTAATTTACACTGAACAACTTTTTAAGTTGGTTTTAGTTTGGGCAACTAATAATGCATATTTTTTCATCCTTGTAGGATTTGACAGGGTATTGTGGCTTGATTAAATGTTTGCAAAGTAATTCAGCATAAATGGGCCAGTTAGCTTCTTTGGTTATCTCTTGGTCATTCTCAGTTCCCACCTATTTTGTTTCCTGCTGCTTTGTCAAACTGTTACAGATTTTAGCAGCAGGCAGTTCACGGTAATGATATCATATAATACACTAAGTAAATATATGATAAATGAGCAAATGGAAACCAAACAAGAAATGCAAGCCTGGGGACTAACTGGGCTTGAAATTCTCGTGGGTAAACACAGCAGGTGAGCAGAGGAGTGTGACAAATAGGGCAAGAATTTCCTAAAGCCGGAGTGCCAGGGATGTGTCAGTGGAGCTGAGTCAGCACGGGAAGAGCAGTGATTTACTGCTGGTTCAAAAGCCAGTGGCTCGCCGCTGCCCTTCTGGGAGTTGTGGAATGCTTCAGCTGGAAAAGGAGAGCACTGCCCCTGGGGACTGCTGCTTCTGCTGCTCTTCAGGCCGGCTCTCTGCTGCTCCTTTCCAGGGACACTTCTCTGGGAACAACAGCACGTCACCGACCTGCTGGGAGAGCCTCCCCATCTTTTTAGAAGTTGCAGTTGTAGAATTTGCCTTTCTGAGTTGAAAAACGTTGCTTTCACTTTGCCTTTATCAGGCCAATATACATGGCGAATATATTTATCTCGTGCACAAATTAATATTTAGCAATATAATTTCTATTTCTTTGCTGTAGGATTTCTTACATAAAATATGCTTTTACTTTACTATCCCTCCAAGGTTTCGCTCCTTAAAAACAAGGCCTTTTTCTGCCTTGCTTCCTCCCATCTCTGTTGATATTTTTCTGCATAGAAATACATTTAGTAATTGTGTTGATGGTTGCTTTACTCTCAAGTTACATCTCTGCCTGACCTGCAACTTTCCTCTGTTTTTGTTGTCAGCTCATGGATGCTATGACTGTAGGACCATGCTGACCGACCCCTCTGGAGTTTTCACTTCTCCCTGCTTCCCCAGTGACTATCCCAACAGCCAAGCCTGCAGGTGGATCATCCGAGCACCTCATGGATTTATCATCCAGCTCACATTTATTGACTTCGACATTGAAGAAGCTCCGGGCTGCATTTATGATTCACTGACATTAGACAATGGAGAAAGCCCAATGAACCTTTGTGGCATCACTGCCAAAGGATTATCCTATAATTCTACTGGAAATGAGATGATTGTGTCATTTAAAAGCGACTTCAGTATCCAAAAGAAAGGTTTTAATGCCAGCTATGTACGAAGTAAGTAAGTCCAAAGCATCCCATTATAGATGTTATAAGGAAATGTCCTGTAAGGATTAGAATGACACTTCCCAAAGGAATCAAGTCCTCCATGAGAAGGGAATGAATGGATGAGGCTGCACTTTACAGTCTGCAAGGTTATCTCGTATCTTTTATTAGCTACTTTATTTTTTTTTGGATGAAAAGTATTTTATTGTAGGACAAGACAAGAAGTGTGTTAGAAAAGCTTTTCACATGCAAAGATTTTGGGCCTGACAGTTCTCTCCCTGCCAGTTTATGCAGGAGGGTTTGGAAGCAGGATGCCTGTCCCTCAGCTCAGCAGACCTGCAGGGGGACAGAAACCTAAAGCAGGGCATGAGAGGGAATTTAGCTGAGCCAGAAAGGCCAGCCTGGACCTCTGGCCCAGGGTAACTCCCAGCATTTGGGGGAAGTTTGTACAAAAAGCAGAACTTCTCAGAGTTCGTCCAGCCTCTGGAGCAAACGCCCAGGGATGAACTGGCATTGCAGAGTGGCTACCTGTCATTCCAGGTCCTTGACCTTCCCTTCCCTTCCTTAAATACATAACAATGCTTTTAGAGGCTTTAAAAAGACACTCATGCTTTTTTTCCCTAGAAGGTAAGCATACAAATAACTTCTGATTGGTGTTTGGCTTTTTGTTTAGAGCATTAATTAGAATTAATTAGACAGTAAATTAGACAGTAAAGGGCAGTGAGGTAACGAAGGACATTAGGACAGTCACTGACAAACCCCATATGTGGCTCACTGGTCATTCCATTTCAGGGCTGTAGTTTCCAGTCTCATTTGAATTTCTTTTTGTAGAGGTTTCACACCTTAAACTGAACACAAGTATTGCATTGAGCTTTTATATTATTGTAGCATAGTTATGTTCTGCAGGTTGGTGGGCTGTAAAAACACAGAGCAGGGAAACTTGGCAGTTATCTCTTCAGTCACAAGCACATCTTCCTCAGGATTGTTTTAAAAATATTTTAAAATTTTAAAATAATTAAGATGGTAACTCCCAGGAATCATAAGACAAAAGTAGGCATGATTATATAGTCAAAATCTGTGTGCAGTCCTGAGAAGAAAAAAAGGTAACATCACAGAGGAGCTTAAAATACTTCTCTCTACTGAGGTCCTTTCACGCTGGCAAAATAAATGGTAATTTATTAAAGTGGTAATAATTCTAGGAGCACCTGTCTTCTTCTGAAAGTCAAAGCAAATTTCCTGAAAGACTTCTCTATTTGAAATAAACAAAACTATTGCTGTATTTTAAGTTGTGAAATCAAGTGGATCATAAAAAATCATGTGCAGTCAGATTATGAAAAATTATTTATTTGTTTATTCTTCTTTAATATTCTAATGTTTACTGTCACTGCAAGGGATGAGTTACAATTAGAATTGAAAGATGCAATGTTGGCCTCAGCTGTGTTTAATGAGGAGGAGAGGAAAGGTCCACAAACGTCTGCAGAGAACCCCTTGTGTACGTACACCTACATGAGTATGTACAAATACATATATACATGGACAAAAATAAGGGATTTTTATGGAAGTAAGAGTATTACCTCTGTGCCAAATTGGATAGTACCTTATGCTCATGGACAGCACCATCAAAATTCAATAGTCTTGGAAGATAACCTTTTATTTTGAAAAAGAAGACTCTTCTCCAGTGTGAGTAAAAGTATCGAAGACCTTCACCAGTGACTTGTATTTTAATGTTTCACAGATATATTAGTTCAGAAGCTCTGTGTTAAGGCTTGCTGTTCAGCGTCTAGGCTGAGGCTGGCTTCATTTGGTTTCACAACTCCAAATGTGTAATTTTACCTGACGTCTTGATTTTGACTGTGGATGCTGGGAGAGCTGGCTACGTTCTCCTAGGGCAAATCATAACTGTGTTCTACTCTACTGTACTTTCAACACATAGTTACAGACAAAGATCATAGTAACAACCTGGAAATGGATACAGAAAAGGGTCTCGGAAAAGGGAAAAGAATTTTCTGCTTTCCTTCCAAGTTATAAAAGTGTGTGGACCTAGGACAGAGTGTGCACACTCTGAAATGACAACGCATCCACATGGCAGTGCCAGCCCTGTGCTCTGCTGGCAAAGAGTTCCCAAAGCCATCCCAAAGATTGCACAGCCCTTCACCTCAGGTCATGTGAAAAACTGCACACTCCCTCACTTCACTTGAAGTTTCAAAGCTGGTGCTTCAAGCCACTGTTTTTAACTACTAAAAATGAGATGCAGGAGCAAAAGCATCAATTTCTTCCAGAATGAGGGGAATGCTGTTATATTTTTTTCTGTTTCTCAGAAATTATAATTTTTAAATAATGAAATTAATTAGTTTGTTCAACTTTGCATTTCACAAAGTGATGCAAAGCTGGAAAGTAAAAGGCCATTCAAAGAAACACGATTTGCTATCTAGAAATGTAGTTTAAAAAGGCATTAGTGGTACACACATCCTAACATGCAGTGTGTACAATAGACAAAATACATGTGGGGAAAGAGATACAAGAGAGTGAGTTGTGGGAGGGAATTAGTTTGGGAATAGAACAGCTTTTGTGTGGCTGCTCTGCTTTCTGTAAGAACAGTTTCAAACTGAGGGTTGCAGAGTCCTGTTGTCCCTATCAAGTTGGGCACCCACACAAATGTTTGTTTCCTGTTGCCACCTCCTGCAACACACCAAGAGCAGGTGGATGGGCCATGTCCTCAGCTGCACTATACCAAAACCAAACCAAGACTCTGCCAGTCTTAAGGGAATTATGTCAATTTATACCAACTGAAGGGCTCTCATGGTAAATAAATTCCTAGTAACACTTAACTGAGTAAGGAATAACTCCACCAGTAAGTAGAAGTCACTCAGTCACCAAAAGGGAGGAAGAAGAGCCAACAGAACGATGTTAGTACAGAAATGCTTGAGGCAATGTCATGTAAATTTAGCGTTCAGTTAAGCAGGACTGCAGCAGCCCAGACTAAAAGCACAATTCACAGAGGTGGTAACAGCACACTCTCAAACAGGTACGTGGTGTGTGGACACTTGCAGACCTCACTAAAGTTTGACACATTTCTTCCAGCATCAGTGAGAGAACAGATGAAAGCAGGGGAGCTAGAAACAGCAGAAAGCACCCCTTGAGCACCAAACTATACTGAAAAGCCCATCAGCTGGCAGGAGAGCAGTGTTCCCTGCAAGGGACTGGAAAATAGAGTCTAAAGATTCCCCATGCGTGGAGGGGTGTATGAGATGTGAGGCAGGGAGATGCAGGTAAGGTAGATGTTCGTACATTTTTCAGGAGAAAATGTGTCCAAAACCCCCATGCCCATTGTAATCCAGTCATCACAGAACAGTCTGGGTTGGAAGGGACCCAGAAGAATCAAGTCCAGCTCAGAAGTGATCAAACCCACAACCTTGGCATTATTAGCACCATCCCCCAGCCAATTGAGCTAATCTCAGGATCTTCCTAAGAGAAAAAATTTAACATCATTCTGAAAGTATTCTGAAACACCTGGATGAGTATTCCAGGAGTATATGCGTATTCTTCCTCAGAGAATAACCAGTTTCTCTGATAGTAACATTGAGATTCCTCAGTGTGATGACTGACTGTGCAACAGCAATCAGCAAAGAGATCTGCTCTTAATATCGACGGCAGGATTTAGTTTTCTCCATGTGGATAAAGTACTTGTCAGTTTGTCTTTTCAGTATATAGGGAAGGTGCCAGTGGTTAAATCTGTAAGATGAATACAGCAAAGTCAAATAGATTTCTTCAGTATGGGAGCAAAGTCCCATTTATTTCTCTTTTTATACTGTTTAAATGTGACCAGGTGGTCCATAACTTCCCTGACCACCCTAACACAGGCTAGACAGTGCTCATATGAATAAGCTTTCTTCTTTTTCAAGTCTTGAATCCTTACGCTTCTTCTGGAACACTTTCCATGTTACGTAAAGGAGCTTACGGTATAATTAACCCACTAAAAAATGCCCCTGTTTTCAATGGAGAGTTGAACGCATTTTCTATCTATAAAATTCTTACAGCATGCTTTTTCCCTTGGGAAGAAAAATAAATCTATGAAGTAAATCCAGTAGCTATAAAAGCCCAGTATTTTTCTCTCTTCCCTCCCACTATGCAGTTGCTGGATTGGCAGATAATGTGCAATGCTTTATGTTATTTTACTATGTCATATATTGGTCAAATTATGTTCTTGTGTATATCCAAATACGGTCATCTGGAGCTCAGAGTCTTTGCAAGCTGCTGGCAAAGGGAACTTGCAGTACCACAGACAACCCAGAATCCTTATACACCCAATATCTGTGTCTTCTCCTGGGCATGGTGGGACAGTTACCCTTCCCTCGTGTCTCACCCTCTCATATTTGAAAGGCTTTTATTTCCTTCTGAGAAGAGAATAGGTGTAGTAATTAGTGTAGGTGTTGTGACATCACTGAGGAATCCCAGAGGAGACTGGGAATTGACTACCGTGGCAGTTATTGTTCAGGTTCTGCAAGAAACAGTTTCACTTCCAGCATACACACTGTGAAAATGTGTCAGAGGTAGCAGACGTCTGTAGGAGATCCAGTCTGACACAGAACTGTGGAGCCAGAAGTAAAACCAAGGGCTGTTGCAATCTGTACCAGACACCTTTGCGTGTCTGGTAGCAGGAAACTTTTCTGTGGAGAAATTTGCTGGAACAACTGTGCTGCCATAAATGTGCCAGTAAAACGGAGCATATCAACATTTTATTTTGAACAATAATGTTCTCTGAAATAGAGTGAACAGAATTGTCATGAATGTACTCTTGGAGAAAAAGTATATGTCATGTGACACCTTTTTTCATTTGGTGGCTGCCATTTTGCCCATGCAAGTGAGAATATTTAATGAAAATTAGAGCAATTCTACCTAAATACCCCTCCAGCAATACATAAATAGCACTAGGACTAGAAATTTCTAGATACTCGTGCAAAATCCAAAACTGCTGACCCAACTGTTAGCAAATAGGGAACAGCTTGGATATAAATATTCATAAACACACAATTGCAGTATTTGACCAGAAAGCTTCTGGGGACAAACTGAGAAGATGCCTAATGCTGTGCAGAAATACCCATTAGCTGAATTCAGCAACAAAAGGCTTCAGTTTGCCAAGGAATGTAATGGGGGCTTTTTTCTATTGCGATATTCAAAAGAAGAAAGGCCTGAACTTCACTGGTGTAATGCAGTCATGCAGACAAGTAATTAAAATAATACATCTTAAAAGCAAGACATACTGTGTTTTTCAAATAACTGGTTTATTCCATTGCTTAATGCATCCTTACTAGATGAATGAGAAGCAATTTTTATAAAGTGAGCTGAAGCAGACTTGGAAGTCAGTAGGTAATATGTCCTAATATTGCTCTTAATGCAGCTTATGGGGTTGTTAACCGGGTGTTGATGCCACAATGATTTTTTTGCCTTTTCTTTTATGCCTCTTTTGGATGCCTTTGTGGCCTTTTGGTATTCTTGGTGTTCCTTTTTAGCCTACATTCCCAGACTTGATGTTTTGTTGAGTTGGGAGACCGAACATCTTGGAGGCCTCAGACACCNCCCAGGGAAAAACCCCTTTTTCCCTTCTACCCATGTTCAGCTCTGATTTTGAGAACAGGGATAAGGCATCAGTGTCACACAGCATTCTCTGTGCCATTGAAAAGATCTCTGCACATTTTCAGCTGAGTGCACTCCCAAGTCAAATTCCCCGTGGTGTGTGCTGTATATTACAGCGATAAAAACAACCTGATAAATATTTATTTTAATGAATATTACTTTAACCCCTGCTGCCAGCCTGCCTTTATTCCTCCGTGATTTTTTTGTTGGTGTGGTTGATTTCCTTCTCTGCCCTCGGTTCCAGTTGCCGTGGCTCTGAGGAACCAGAAGGTGGTCATTCCCCAGGAGCCCGAGGGGGACGCCGTGTCCGTGGCAGAGACGGTCGCGCTGCCGGAGCTCAGGCAGTTCACGCTCTGCTTTGAGGCAACCAAGGGCCACAGCGACGACAGCGACGACTGGAAGGCTTTCTCCTACACTGACGCCTTGTTGACAGAACTGCTCAGCTTCGGGAAGACCACAAAAGGCCATTTTCTGTCCATCTCAGGCGCGCAGTGCATCCTTAAGAACGCATTGCCGCGAAATGCGGAGTTTTTCACAGGAACCTTTCAGCAGCTGTGCGTTGTGTGGGACAGCTTCTCAGTCACTGTGGGTATATATGCCAAAAACACCTATCATGAAGTGAACTGTCCGGAGATCTTCGACAAAGTTATCCCTGGAGATGGGAGGCTGGTGCTGGGCTCTAACAGCAATGAAGTGAGCTCTCTAAATGGGGACATTTACAACTTCCGCCTCTGGAATTTCACCATGAATGCGCAAACGCTGGCCAACCTCAGCTGCGATGTGAAAGGAAACATTGTAGACTGGGAAAATGAATTCTGGAGTATTCCAACTTCAGCACTGAAAGCAGAAAACAATTTGAGTTGTGGTGAGTATGCCTTGCCAAAACTTTTTTGCTTGTTTTCCCCCCACATTTCTGTATTGTGCTGAACATATCACATACCAAGGTGGAAAAAAATGAGAGCATTCCCGTGAAAGAAAAATAGCTAGGTCTTAGCTTTGCTAGACTTTAGCTCAACTCTTACCATACACAGAGCCTTTGAAAGGGTACAGAGTTGATTCCTTAAAGGAAAAGAAGAAGTCTCCTAAGTGCATTGAGCTGCAGGTCAAAGATTTTGCTGAACACTCCTTATTGGCTCCTACAAAAGGGGGACAATGGCAAGTACCTTCTAGCCTCAAATAAGATTACTGTGGTCTCCAGAGAAAAAAAATGTATATTAGCTAATTAATTACTAAATGTTTTTGTACCTGCCCTTTGATTAGCCAGAGGAGCCCTTGCTAGCCTCGTGCTGTGTATGCAGAGCCAGCAAAAGCAGTGACAAAAACAGTGCATAGGAGACAGGAAACTAGAAGAAAATACTAAATTAGAGGAGGCAGACATGAAGGAAGAGATTAAGAAGAAAATGCTCAGATTTTTGCATTATGATGACATATTATCAGTCCTTCTTTTAACTGGTAATTACTGAAAGTCTTTTTTCCTGTAGATTACCCCAGAAGATAAATTTCAATACATTTACCAGCTTATTCTCATTTCATGGCTCAGACTCTTGGTTCATGTAAACGTCCTGGAGTATTTTTTTGTATATGTGACAGAGCATCTGTCAGCATTCTGAGAACCCTTAGTTTAGCAGAGAAGCTGGCACCACTAAGGCATGCTAGTTTCTGTATTTAATGGTTCATGGGGGATTAAGGTGGGCTAAAAAAGCTGCCTTGCTTGCTTTATTGTACTCATATCAAAGTGTGGGATACTCATTCACAGCTAGAACTACTGAGAAGGATCTCAGCATGCCTCTGCTAAAAAAAATTAATTATAAACACCTCGATAAAAGCACAAGCAACTAGGTGCCTTCACCTTTCTACCAGAACAAAGAAAAGGCTGATTTGACCACAACTGATGAAGGTGTTCTGGACAAAAAAAAAGATGTTTCTATTTCATTGGTGGAAACTGATCTGATAGAGAATAACTTCCCAGAAAATCTTACTCTTCTTACACTGTTACACCATGGTGACTACCATAACACTTTTACCAACCAACCTACTGAGACCTCTATAAAAGCTGCAGTCTCATTTAATTTTGACTGGAGTAGGAGTCTTGTTCTTCTTTCTGTTAAAGACTGTACAGTCCTATGACACAAATATAATATCACAGCTGTGGTCACAGAAACTATAGAATTATTTTCATTCCACAGCTTTATTCCTTGGGGTGTGAGTGATCAGTTGTTTTCTTGCAGCAGAACATTCCTTTAGAAAAAGTGTATTAGCGTTCCTACTTTAAGCCCGGTATCTATACAAGTAATTTAAAATGTAGCTACATACAAACATTGTTGCCTCTAAATAAGCCTACGAAGAAACTAACTCCCTAGCCAGTCTTTTTCTTTCCTTGATGTGAAATCATCCCTTGTGAAACAGGCTTTCCAGAGCCAGAGTATTCTCTGAAAGAAAATTCTGGGTGCAGAGCCATTTCAAAAATGGTTACTAATCCCAGAGATGAAGTTGTTAGAATTGTCTTCCCTCCCTCCTCTCAAGTAAAAGCCTTCTTTGTAAAACCAGCCTTCAACAGGAGAGTTGATGAGTCAGGCTATCAACCATGAATAAACCACTGACATTGGGGAGCTGACTCTGATTAGGCTTCATTTAACAGCAGTGAAAGGATTTATGCAGAAAAGAGTTTTTCACACAGCTCCAATAATGCTTCACCAGGAAGTGCCTTGTAACTTAAAAAAAAAAGCAAACCAAGCATTTAGCAGTGATCTCAACATATCTTTGACTGAACAGTGCTTACATTTTCAAGGGGTATTATTTTCATGGTTTTTCAGACAAAGCTTTTACAAGTAGATTTATGGGGCATAAAACACTGGCAAATTGTTTCAGATAATCTTTTCACAGTTTTACCTTTTATTAGTTTATTCCTTAGACTAATGTTTTCACAGCTGTGCAGTCATGGTGGGGTGCTTGTGTAAGACTTGACAGAATTCTCTTTTTATTGCCATACCTTTGTGCTGATTGCATTTAAAGGTGTACATACACAGCCTGGGTATCAGAGTCGTTCCAAAACAAGTGGCCATGGTAATGATAGAAGTGTGTGGCTATCGACCAGAGTTCAGTGCAGGCAAACTGAGCAGCATTTAATCAGCTTCTGGTTCTTATTCTGGAGCCTGCACTGGCTGCAGCTGTGGCAGGATATGATCTACTCATTTTGAGGGTAACATGGTCACGTATCTGTCTATGCCTGCAATTGCTTTTTTTTCATGTGCATTTCATGAGTCTGTCATTCTGAAAGGCCAAAGGAATCCCTAATTTCACTCTCAGATTTAACTGAGAGTGGGATGTGTCTGCCTTAGGCAGCTGGACAATGTTTCAGGCTAAGCTAGGTGCCCTCAGTGCTGTTTATGAATACTGGAATCACAAAGGCTATTCCACAGGTCAGTGCATCTCGTGCTGGAGAAGATGTCTCAGCAAAGTCAAGATTCTTTTGCTGTAGGAGTGCCTGTTCCCCTCCAGTGACTACAAAGAAAGTCCAGCAGATACGGATGTCTGAGTTTTAGACATTTGGAGTGTGATGTATCACACAACGTGTCTGTAATACAGGTCTGGGGGGTGACAGGTCCTGTCAGCAAACCCGCTCCAGAATGGGCTCCTGTCTTCATGGGCCCACAGGTCCTGCCAGGAGCCTGCTCCTGTGTCAGCTTTCCATGGGGCAACAGCCTCCTTCAGGCATCCTCCTGCTCCAGCCTGGGGTCCTCCCTGGGCTGCAGGTGGATCTCTGCTCCACCAGGGACCTCCATGGGCTGCAGGTGGATCTCTGCTCCACCAGGGACCTCCACGGGCTGCAGGTGGATCTCTGCTCCACCTTGCATCACAGGAAATGTTTTCTTAGCTATCTTTGCAAGCCCATGGGTGGTGGCTATGTAATTTTATGGAAGGATAGTGTGTTTGATGAGAGAACCTCATTGAGTCAATGTCACTCCAAAGTGGTAAAGCAAAAGCCAAAAGGGCAAGACTCATCGTGGGTTCACATTTTGCCCGAGCTCTGTGGTGCCATTATTTTCAGCAGAGTGTGCAAAGGCAGCTGTATCTGCAGCTGAGCCTCTGGGACACATGAAGTGTAATTAATGCAGTGGCACCAATTCTTTTTCTGTAGCCATTCTTACGTGTCTTGGTTTCGTCTCCAAGAACATCAAAGCCTAATGCTTGTTGTTATGAATAATGCTGGAGAGATACAGACTTACAGCATTATCTGTTTATAAATCATGCATACCAGAATATTAATCACAGCCTCGCCCTGGGCAGAGGAGCAAGTTTAATCACCTTTTATCTGGCTGGTGTCTGTCACAGGCAGATTACTCAGAGGTGTGTGGTGGCTTCCCTGAGCTGCAGCAGAGCACAGTTGCTCCTCCAAGGCACACGTTGTTGTGAAGATCCCATAAATCCCATGGCCATACTTGTGGACCCCAGCTCCTGGCTTAGCTGTGTCTCTAAGCCAGGTTTTCCCCCTGATGGGGGAGTGATNAGAATATGGCATACTAGAAGAAGAAGAAGAAGGTCTAGAAACAACAACAATCCTCCATCTTGGAGGTTTTGCTTTTTATGTATTTACTACATTAATAAACCCAACACCTTTAGATTTTTCACCCTGTGATAACCTTACATAATACTCTATCATTTAGTTCTCACTGGATTAGATTCTAGTTCTTCCCAAAGAGTTGGCCGTTTTCTCCATGGATAAAGGTCAAATACAGCGTTGTCCAGGGGGGTAGAACCCTTCAGAACAAGCAGGGGAATATTCTCTGCTTTCAGGGCTCCCACACATACTGACCCCTTTCTTAAACCCATTTCACAGAGTGCACACAGGCTGCATTCCTTTAATGTGCTGTTATTTACTGAAAGCTAAGAAAACCACAGGAGGATACGTAGGTGACTTTTCACTTGTGGGTCAGCAGGGCTTTCAAGGATCCCTGAGCTGCAACAGAAAATAAAGACTTTTAAGTTTTATAGGCAAATGGCAGTGTCAGTTTTGCCACTGAGAGAAATTAGGAAGAGGAATGTGTCACTGCACGATATAATGTGTGTTCAGAAATAATAGATTTAGGCCCAATAACTAACCCTTTCTAAATTATTTTATTTCTTCCTTTAAAGGCTCATATCTGATTCCTTCTTCTTCAATTGAACCAACCAGTTGTGCCAACCTAGGAAGCCTTTGCCAAGGTAAGAAACCCTGGTCCTTTTCACAGTTTCATCTTTGGGAAATCTTTATTTTCCTCAGGGTTTTATTCCATTTCTTTTTTATTATCATTTCCAAAAGGGTTAGTGACAGTAAAAAATAGCAAGGAAAGGAATTCTTTAGTCTCATCAAGTATGTGGGTGTCCTGTACGTACAATATGTGGAAAAAATGTGATCACTCCCTTGATAATACATTTTCCAAATAGTCTCCATTATATCAAAACCAAATTAACTGACTGCTTTCATTTCTTTCTCCACCTCTTTTCCTCCTGCACATTTTCACAGTAAAATATTAACCAGTATAAGAACTAGGTAAATCTGTAAAAAAATATGAGCAGATGTAAATAAAGGAACTAGCTTTTATTCAGGGCTTTTTTTCAATAAGCTATTTTGAAGCTAAGATACTTTGAGATTAGAAGGTAAAATAACTAACATCAAACTGCAAAATTCAGCAGCTATTAAAGAAAAAAACACATGCTACAACACCTAGTGATGGTTTAATACTCTGAAAATCAGCACATATAAAAATTCCTTAGGAGTCTTTACAGGTGAGCTCAGTTGAATGCAAGGAATGGGTGAACCCTGCAGATTTCCACGTCCCGTGAATCAGAGGAGATGCAGGGATGGTTAATTTGTGCTGTTCTGCTCAGATGCTGAAGCTCCATAAAATTGCTTGACATGAGCAACATCAACCCATTTCCACAACACATTCATGAACACAGGCCTTATAATGTGTTGGCATGCTATGTTAAACTTTATTTACAGCAGCAAATGCACCAAAAATATCTAGCTTTGTAACCCCTTTCCAGCTGAATGGTGGAAGAAAGAGGCAGGAGAGGAAAAAATATAAGAGGAGAACAAGAAGTCTCAGAACGCTTTCAAAACCAATGTTTATAAGTAAATCAGATTTATCTTAAAAATAAAAGGGAAAATGCACTCTGCTTGGAAAGCTGGTAAGAGATCTATGTCAGTTTTCAGTGTACTTTTCCCCGATTTTTCTGAGGTAAATTTGGTTCAGGTTCTTGGAGCATATTGTACTGGTCTCCACAGGGAAAGTGAAATGCCATTAATTTCCATAATCAGATTTTAAACAGTAATTTTCAGGCATCGTATTCCCAAAGCATAGTATGATCTAAATACTACCACTCAAATAGTTTGGGTAAATGAGGCATCCACAATTATTCAATATTAGTGGTTTTACATGTAAAGGGTACCACCATATAAATACCTTTGTCCATTCTTTTGGAGATCTCTGAGTGCTTTGCTCCATTAAAATGGCATGGTATGAAAGGGAGAGAATATCTCTGAAAATGTCAGCTCATATGGCTGCAGAAATGGACACACTTCCAGCTAAACAAGTCCTGCTTTTCTAAAAGCCTCATCCTTTCTCCCAGCTTTATTAACTTCTCTAGCAGTAGATACTGCCTCTAATAAAAGAAGCTGCCTTTCAAACTTGCCTGCCTAACTTCTTAGACCATCACATCTTCAATTAAAACTATGAGTATTTTCATGAAGGGAATACTCTTTCCTTCTCTAAAAAGTGTTTGGTAAAGTGTCCCTTGTTTTTAGTTCATCAGTTTGGAATAAGATGCCAGATCAGGTTTATCCCACTCACCACTATCATCATTATTATCATAATAATGAAAATGAGAATAAGATGTCTATCTATTTCTGTCAACACCACAGATTTTGTCTACACTAAGCCAGTTTGGATTCCTTTGTTTGTTGGGTGTTGTGCAATAACATCAGTAAAAAGTTTGTGGATGCCAGGTTATGTCAGCTGTGTCTGATGAAAGAACTGATTTCTCCTTTTTGCTTAGTAAATATTTTCGTTCATTAGATGCCTCCTTTAACAGCATTGGCTGGAAGGCACAATCTTCTGAGAAGTCTTGCAAATTACTCTTTAGACAATATAGCTCTGAAGTTTCATGGAAGAGCTTTTTTATATTACTTTAATATAAAAGTGTCACTTTATATGCTCACTTTCCCGTTTAGAATCTGTTTGCTCCAATGTCCAACTTTTCCTTGTCTTTCCCTAATTTTCTTGTCTCACTGAAAGCTGAACATGAACCTGTTCTCTACGCTGTGACAAATTTGTGTTTTGTGCTCAAAAGGTCAGATAAATCAACCTAGCAAAACATAAAAATGTGATTTCTTGCCCAAAACATAATTGCTTAACCTTCCTAGGTTGATTCTTGGTCAAAATCTTCCAAAGCCATGTAACACTGGGAGATTTTACCATACCAACCTTCAGATTTTAAAATAAGGGTTTTCAGGAAAAAAAAAATCTAGAAGTGAGTGGATTTTCATTCCCTGGGAATTATTGAACAAAACTAAATTATTTTCCAAACCATTATTTGAAAAATTAGTGGCATGATCTTTGAATTCCTCTAGCACAAATACCCTCCCAGTCCATCGTGGGGAAAATTTGCAGTTTTGGCTGCTCCTAATTTTGAAAAGTGTCCAGCTGGTTCTCTGGGATTTTGTGGAGTGACTCCTGTTGGTGTCAGTGGGAACAGAACAGCCGAGTTCCTACATAAAGCTTTCAAAATAGATATTCTGCTTCACCTGTTCCAAGTCTGATCTCAATTCTCTTCACTGTTTGGAGTTCAGTGAAGTTAATTGGATCCTTACATGGGTGTTTTAGTTTCTCAGTTGTTTGTCATGTTCATTCTTTGAGGAGGGACAAAGATTCTTTTCACAAGCAGCATTCTAAGTGCGTGCATCTTAGAACTTACCCATTTTCTGGTCTTTGCACAACCAAGGCTCTCATAAGAGGATTTTGAGTTTATGAAAGGAGTGCAGGACTGATCCTGCAAAATTTACACTGGCAAAATTCCCACTGAAGCCAGTGCAAGTGAGGATTGCAGGATTGGGGCCTCAGTTCGTATCTATTCATCAGTTTGTACAGAAAAAATAATGTGTTTTTTTAACATTTACAGCATTGTGTGTAGATGGTTTCATTTTACATTGTCATGCATTGTTCCCATTTTGTCTTACCTTATTAACATTCATATTTCATTCAAGTTCACCTCTTTCTCATCTTTATTACCAGCTACTGTAAATGCTACTACTCCTACACCACCCACTGTCACCACTAACATGCCCGATACTAATAGAAACGATAAGCCAAACAATGGTAAGAAATCCTGTGTTACATTTTTCCTTGTACTGTGTCTAAAGCAAATTTGTTGTATTTTAAGGTGTGTTTTTCCTACCATCATAATGTCAAGGGTCACGTCTCAGTCCTGATCTCATTTACACTGAAAGAATCAGGACTGGATCTTTGGGCTGGGTCAGAACGGTGCAAATGAGAACAGAACCAAACTCTGTATATTTGTATTTTTGTGTATTTGAACCAAACACAGAACCAAACTCTGTGAATTTGTTTCGTGTTCACCTGGCTTTTAAATGCCACAATTTAACAATGCAAATTAATTGATTAATTTAACAATGCAAAGAACAAGGGAAGGGAGAGGGATTTTTGAAAAGGGTCTGAAAAATATTCTTCAAAATATTGAAGCATTCCCAGGCTGCAGATTGTCAGACTCTGTGCAGCTCCTGCCTGGTGATTTCCCTGGATTTGCCTGCTCCTCACTTGTTCCTCACCATCCCCCAGGCACAGGAGCCAAGTGGAACCATTCCTATGGAGCAGAGCCACTTCCACTGAGTCAACAGAAATCTTTCCACTGACTTAAAGAAGAGCTGGATCAGCCTTTACTAGGGAAAATGTTGACAGTATCAGATATCGTTTACTTTTCATTTAGAAAGATTAAGGGAAAAAATAAGCTAGTAAATGAACATATTATTAGCACAGGAATAAAGCCAGGATTTCTTTTGAGGTTTCCTGAAATTCTGTGATATCACTGTCTCCTAAAGGCTGAGCATCATTTTGTGAAGTGTTGCTAAAATACTTATTAGTTTGTTGAAGTTGGTTGTTAGACGCAGAGATAGATTTTGGCAATTTTCATCGCAGGCTTAAAAATATATTTTTTAAAAGATTTATTTTTTCAGTGTACTCCACAGGAATAAATTAGAATCTGGGTGGGGTTTGTGGTTTGGTTTTTAGGTTGGTTTTTTTTGGTTGGGTGTTTTTTCCCCCAGTCCATCAGTTGTTACTGTAGTATTTTAAACTCTTGGAGTATTTTTTCTCTTGGCAGATCATTTATTGTACACTGGCAATCAGGCAGTACAGTACACAATGTGAAAGAATTTATAAGAATCCAGACTGTTTGGTTTTAATAAGCTGTAGAAGTAAAAAGAAAATAATCAAAATTTCTTCCAAGTAGTGTTTGCTTCCTTTTTGTGGAGCCATTCACTCTATGTTCACCATGAACACTCTGATTTTTTAAACAACAGAATGAACTAAATCTCATTAATATTAGTATGAATAAAAATTGGACAATTAAGTCCTTTCTCTAGCTTTGAAACTCCCAAGAAAAAGTAGAAAGACTATGAAATTAAGCCAAATTCACTTACAGTAGAAGGACTTTCACAAGCTAACAGGCATCATTTTCCACTCTTGGTAAGTTGAGTTTTAGACTGAGAACAGACAGCCAAGAACAGAGAGTTAAGTTACATATATTTTCTTTAATCCATTAACTATGTGGCTTGCTACACACAGACCTGCAGGAATTCAGACTTCCTGCTACAGTTATCTTCAGGATGAAGAGAAATTCACCTGAATTTTCCCATTCACGACCACAGTGGCAGCAAG
This sequence comes from Daphoenositta chrysoptera, assembly GCA_013397915.1. Classification (NCBI taxonomy): domain Eukaryota; kingdom Metazoa; phylum Chordata; class Aves; order Passeriformes; genus Daphoenositta; species Daphoenositta chrysoptera. The sequence goes on from VZRO01005927.1 coordinate 121,255, forward strand.
AATCTAAGATAGAAGGGATCAAAACAATAGGAATTATCTCAACCCCAATTATTTGGCCGGTGAAGCAAAGGCCTCTGCGTTTCAGTAAAAATTCAGCAGATGATAACCCAGAGAGAAAAAATCCATATAGCTTATTCCTTCCAACCCTGCCCACATCAGCTTCTTCTGAGGAGACCAGCAACAAAACCATGCCTGCTTTTACAGAAAGCCTCAACCTGGATTTTACTGTAAGGAATCAGTTGCCAAATGAAAATATTTTGAATTATTCTAGAAGTCCATTCCGTGGAACTTCAGGTGCAGTTACAGAGCCTCCTGTGAAGGCAGCAGTTCCTCTTCCTCGGAGCAGAAGTCCTAGTGCAGGGCTAGGACGGGCTTTGGCAGGCGGGCTCGGCGATCCTGGCTCTGGGCCAGCGCTCCTCTCTCCTGTCAGCAGCAGCAGCAGCTCTGCTTATCAACACAAACGAGAAACTCCGTGCATTTCATCCTCCCACAGCGACACAGGCAGTTTCATGCACACCAGCAGTGTCTTGGAGCCTGTGAACGGGTGGGATGAGGCTGCATTTCATCATCAGCTCACCTCTGACATTCAAGGAGACAGACATCGTTCTCTTCAGAGCTTGTCTGTGTCATCTACAGACGAGAAACCACCATTCCAAAAAAGTAGGTTAGATTTGCTAGACTTGGCACCTGAAGATTTTTACCTGGAAGTGACAGAAGGCAAAGCTGACAGGAAAACTTTTTCTACGCTAGCAACAAGCAGTGCATTTCAGTTTAGAAAATCTATGCACATCAAGGAACATAACTCAGAGGGCATTGCAAATTCAACCTCTGTGGAGATTCTAAATGCAAAACCAACAAGTTTTTTTCAAAACGTGAAAAAAACATACACAAAATTTATGCCTGACATCCAACAGACAAATTCAGTCCAAGGACAGAGTAGAGAACTATTAACATTTTCGGCATTTCTGGTAGAAGCAGGCTGGACCAGCTCAGCATTCAAGCACGTTGTACCAACCCTGTCTGTTTATCAACAGCTGTTGACTGACACGTGTTTGAAAAGTGGCAGCATATTCATATCTAGTAGTAATTACTGGTCTCATTATTTACAGCATTCATTCTACTTGCAAAAGCCAAGTGAGACCCTCAGAAATGGAGCACTGGAGAACAATTTAGAAGTATTTCATGAAAGTAATGAAGAGTCAGCTTTTTCCATATTAGAGCCAGAGAACCTGAATCCAGTTGGTGACTCCTGGGACTCAGATTACTTGGATTTTCCAACAAAATACGTAGATATTTCCCCCTCTTTAAGAGCAAGTTTCTGGACTGTTTCCCATCATTTGAAAGAAGAATCTCAAGTGTTTTCTGGGGAGCCATCAGAAAATTTCGGGCTCTCATTTAATAAACTGCTTTCTTCCCTAACAGAGAGATTGCTGTCCATTAGTTCATATGTTAAGTCTGATAGTATCTCTGAACAAACATCTGCCATTAAATTATTAGGTCACAGAGCTGAAGAAATTAATTTTTCTAGTCATCCATCAACTTCGGAAACACAAATCTCTAGTTCATTTATTCCAGGCATTTCAAAGAGAATTTCAGAAAGTAATGCCAGGTCAATATCACAATTGCAGTCAACAATGAACTTTGCAAACCTAACTGTGGTTTCCAACAGTGAATTTTATTTTGATTTTCCTTTCCCTTCCCTGGAAGCACCTTTCACCCGATCCTCTGTATGGGCACAGGTAACTCCTTTTGATCGGGTACTTGAAAACTCCACAGAGAGTTTGCACATGCAAATTGGAGCTGACACATTAAGCGATCAAACTGACGTGACCTTCCTAAACAAAAGGCATCAGCCCGTGCCTGTCTTTCCAACACCTTCAGGAACCCAGCCTTGTTCAAGGGGTGGCCGGGCTCCTTTATTGATCAGGACAGCCGGGGCTCAGGTTAATTGGACAGCTGAGAGTTTGACCAGCAGTACAAGAACACACAGAACACCACAGCCTCAAAGCCTTCCGGAGGATGATGCTGTCACAAATACCATTGAAAAACCAAGAAGTAAAGTTCAGAAAGATGCTTTTTTAAAATACATCAGCTCAGCGCGTTCTGACCTTCTTCCAATGTCTTTGGAATTAAGGCAGCTTCTCCATTTGGACTCAAAATTCAGAGTCAGCATACCTCCTAACAGCTATTCCACACCTCCACTCCCACAAAGTTTTCAGAACCATCTTGATACAATTTCTCCAAGCCTGCTCCCTCCGTGGGATGTAGAAGAGTTAAACTTGCCAACAACAGAAACATCAAGAAGCTTTCTAACTGTTTTAGGAGAAAACTCCATTGAAAATCGAGTGGATGGTCCGAGATACTCTCTCAGGGCAGCAGAAGACATGAGGGATTTCTCTGCTCTGACATCAACAAACACACCGAGGCTTCCCGAAGGGAATTCAGAAGGGCAGGTGTGTGGATCCCTCGGCAGGATCAGAGAAGCAATGTCTGTCATTACTGCTGGTGCCTTGGATTTTGAAAATACTGATTCTGGACATTTTGCACATCTCTCATCTGTTTTGGAGTCATCGAGAGCTGCAGTGATGAATGATGTGGTGCCTTGGCCACCCTCACATGGCAAAGTTTTTGTTCAGCACCCTGAGACCACCTTGCCAGGCGCTCTGACAGCAGCTGCAGCAGCCACCCCTCGCCCTCTCACACAGAGCCCAGCAGCAGCTCCTCCTGTGGCTCCCCACCAGCCACCAGTTTCAGCTCTTGGTTATTCCTTGGCCCATCTCCCCTCTGGGACAAGCCAGAGCAGCACCTCTTCCCCAGCCCTGAGCCCAACTGTTAAAATTGTTATTTCTGCTGCAGTCCTTGGGCCCTGTGTGTGTGACTCCTCCGCTGGGCTGGGCTGCCTGTGCCCCCCTGGGCTCCACCACAGTATGGCAAGACGTTAATTTAGATATAGAAAAAAACCCAGATCAGCTTCTCTATTAGATATTCAGTTTGTAGACTGAATGTAGAAGTAGCTGTCTATCGTCCTTTAGATATAGAACAATTTAGTATATGAAGATAATATATGTTAATAATAATGATATAATTACAGTAGAACGGAACTTGTAACATCTTAGTGATAGTAGATTTATGTGTGATTTCTAATATTTGTGTACTTCTCTAAGGCAGCTCTCATGAGACTGTGAGGATAATATACCATGTATTTTATATAATTTAATGCTCTTTTATTGTTTGGGAGTGTATGAATGTTTTTCACTGACATACTTTTGAGGATTTTACTTTCAAAAAGAAAAGATTTTTCAAAACTGAATGTTTGGATAATTTTCCTAACAGGATTTTTAAAAAGTACTCATATTTCATTGATCATTATATTTTTTTAGTTGGTGGTGGGTGTAGGGAGATTTGTTTTCCAGGCTATTTTTTCCTCTTTTTTTACAAATTGTCTATGGCTACTTTTCACCAATGTTATATTATTTTCCTTTCTTTCATTCAGCTTTTTGAGGGGGGATTTCAACTGTTTAATTTGAAGAGGGACAATTAGTAGTTTTTACTACCTGCCACTGCAGTCTCCTGAGAGTATTTTAAAATGTAGATTAGCTCTTGTTCTTTTTTTGCCTCATTAAAACATGCTTTGGGTCACCATCTGGTGGAGATCTTGAAGCTATTGTCTAGTTTGTAGTTACTCTGTATGATTTTTAAAATACTTTGCATATTCCTATTTTAAGGTGATTTTGTCACTATATATCATTATCTAAATAAGGTTATAATTAGATACATAACTATATATGAATTTGTAAGAATATCTATAATGCACACTTTCTGTATGTGTGTATCTCTATGGCACATATAAAAGGTACATTATGGATTTAAAATTGTATATGTGTTTATACAGAGATAGATACATATAAAGGACATCCAGGTCTTGCAAATGTTTTCAACTTGCCCAAAGTCCAAATTTCTACTTCTAAAGACTTAATTTTTAAAATCTTTTATTAATTTGAAACTATCACGGTAGTAATAAACTGAAGTACATTTTCAGATTAAACTATGCACCAAATTTTTGTGCCTCCTCAGTTAAGAGAGGAAAAAAAGACAACAAATTAAAACAAAGTACATTCTGCTCATATCAAAAATGTCATCATAGCTTACCAAAGAAGGTAACTAGTAAACCATCTTCTTTAGTGTTTTATCACAGAGGAATTTTCGTACCAATCTCAATGTTCATATAAATAACTCCATATTGTAAAGAAAGAACAATACTCCCACCACTCCATGAAGAGTAACCAACATATGCACACTTAAATTGGAAAATACTGATTCAAATATTTTTCCAGATGCCTTTATTTCTAGCTCTTGTACAATAATTATCTATGAAGTTTTAAAATCATGACATTTGCTCCACTTAGAATAAAAGGTCTTTTATTTAGATTCAGAATGATAGAGCAGTTCCTTTCCATTCAGAGACAGAAAGGGATTTCTGTATAATTATTGTCATGTCCTGCTCCGTCCTATGTAGTGGCTCTGTAAAATTTACCTAAGATTATATAAATGCAAATTAAACGATGTGTCTGTGATCAAGACCCACAGCCTTGGTAGCAGCCCAAAACCAAGCAATGGCACACATGTACTTACATGCAACTGAATTGGTGCAGAAGTTCCTAAACCTCCCCCACATCCTGGGAAATTTTACCCAGCTGGAGCTTGCAGAGTGTTTAGTAGCTTAATGAAAAAATAAAAACTGGCTTTTGGAAAATACAGACTTTTAACACAGAGCATAACTCTGAAATGATTCGATGTTATTTATTAAATGTGAAATCTTGTAATGCTGCCTACCCACTCATGAGCTTAAAGAGAATTTATATTTACCCAGTGCCATTTCAAAACAGTTTTCTGAATATAAAATTGCACCAAGCCAAGTGTTACACATTTTGTGACTGAAAGATGGTTTATTCAGCTGCTGGTTTTGTAAAGCTAATGTGGGTTCTTCTGTCTGGCCATTGCCAGGCCTGAGAGCAAGGCTGTACTTTGGAAACAAGAGCTGTGTATCCCTTCTCACACCTAATTCTGTCCTCACTTACCTTGCTGCTTTTAATTGATGAGCTTTATCTGCTCTCACAATATTCAAACTCTAATCTGCAGTGGTTCAATTCTGGAACATGTAACAAAATAACAATATGCCTAGTGGCAGAATTTATCTGTGTTTCAGACTTCATGAATTATAATAATTTTTTAGATTCATGACACTTTCATGATCTTGATTTTACACACCACATTAGAGGCGTATGCAAAATACTATTTTTATGTATCTTGTCCATGAGCTTCCATGTCACATTTCAAGTGTCCCTGAAAATATGGAGGGGAAGGGAATTCTTGTCAAAATGAACAGGACTTGTGAGAATGGGCCCAAACCTGCAGGGCTTATTCATTTCAGACTTTAAATGCCAACAAGAGCATGAAATGACTTTGCATCTGGGGTTCAGCACAATTTTTATATTAATTGTGAAGCTAAAATCTCATTATTAAAATTTAAATTAAATAAATTATTAAAAAATTAAATCAATTTTAAATAAATAAATAATTTTTAAAAAATTAAATTAATAATTAAAATGATTAAATTTACTCAGTTTCTAACATTTTAATGCTGTTTTTAATGGACAGGTGGGCTATTCTACAGGATATCTATAGTTGTCTCTAGTTCCAACCCCAACTCGGTGTCAAAAGTCCATGATGTCGTTGCAGAATGGGTAAGTTCAGTTTTGTTTCCTGGGTGATTACACATATGAATCTGGCCCATCACTGTTATCACTTGGAAAAGAAAAAAAAAGAAGAGACCACCACAAAAACTCTTCATACGTGTTCTCTAAATATCTTTCTTTTATTGATTTGTGCAGTAATGAATTCAGAGCTGGGGCTCTTCAGCACGATGGATAAAATTTTGAAATGTCTGCACTACACTAGCTAGCTTCTAAAGAAATGTAGATAGTAGGTGAGGTTTTGGAAAGTATGGAGAAATTAGAATTGTCCACCCAAAGAGGTTTGTGTCTGAGTTCCAACACCACTATTTAGGACAAAACTTTTCTCCCCAAGTGCTAATATGGTTTTTAAATTATATTGTGGCAGAAATCATAGAAAGACGAGGCAGTGTTGGTTTGTGTAAGGCAATAAAGTGTCCCAATTTATCCTGATGTTCTCTGCTTCAGGAGGTTTCTGCCATAGGTCACTGGCTGGGGTTTCTCGTAGTCCCTGGTTTCTCAGCCCATTTTAGCAAATGTAAGCTCCTCTCTGGGTGAGGGATTCTTGAAGTTCTTGCCTCTGGAAGTTCTTCCTGTCTGAACAAAGATATTCTCTGTCCTTTTTGACAGTTCACATAGTCACACTCACAGAATTTATAAAACCATTATCCCAACTACTTATGTGAAGATACGATATCGTGAAATACAGCAACTATTCTTTATTTTTCGTTTAATAAACCTGGAGGTTTCAGCTGTCAGAAGCTGAGGAATCTATAGACAAGAATATACAATTATAGTAATCTACAAACAAGAATTGCAGTCATCCACACCTGCCAAGGTGGTTCCCTCAGCAGCAGTAGCCAGGCAAAGCTCAGGGGTGCCTGAGCCAAGGAAGGTGCGGGGTAGGAAGGTGTCACCTGGCCCCAGCAGAGAGTGCAAAGGTGTCTCTCAGGGGAAAATGAGCAGCTGCTGAACACTCAGAATAAGGAGTACAAAGGCCTGAAAAGATCATCATAAGTTTGAAGACTTTCAAGTGAAAATTTAGCCGGCAGCTTTTTCAGTAAATCTCTTCTAATCAAAGTGGATCTGAGAATTTAGGATGTGGAAGAGAGGGAGAAGAGGAGAAGGTCAGCATCCTGTGCACTCACCTATTCCTTGTGTCATGGCCTTATGCAGATTTCCTTCTGCCCACAAAAAAGCCACACCTCTCACTACCAGAGGTGCAACAACCACCTCACTGAAAAGTGAGTGTTCTCTTTGCTTTGCAAAACTGAAGGGGATTTCTCAAGGGGCAGAAGGGTGAAATTCTAACACCCCATTAGCATCTCGCCATTCACGTGATCAATGTCTTCCTGTTTTTCAGCTGAACCGTACTTTCCAGAACTGGAATTACACTGTCTATGTGGTCAATATCAGGTAAATCAAGGAGGGAGATATTTATGCTGTATTCCTTTGGAGAATTAATCCACCCTAATTAATGTCTGTTTCTTTCACAGCATCCACCCTGCCTCCGTGAGAGAGGGAGCAAGACAGAAAAGAAGTATTAAAAGGTAATATTTTGAAAGACATTTTCTCAGTAGAGGCAACATCTGCTATTGCAATTGGCTTTACAACAGGCTTTATTGTCTATTATTGGATTCATTGCCTATTATTTGGCATATGCTGCAAGTCTGTAAATATATGACTGCTGGCCAACTTCATGTTCTGAATGTGCTTAGAAGCCTAACACTGGTTATCATGTTTGTTTTGGTTTAAACCTACTGAGCTTTCAACCTTAACAGATCGTTTTTTTCAGAGCTCAGGTTTCATCTGTCACAAAACTGAATAGATACAGGATATTTAAGTTGTACAACACACCCAGCTGTCTTTAGCAACAGCATTGGTACATTGGTATCTGTCCACTGTCGCTGCATGTGTTCTCTTGAACCAGAGCCTTTTGGGTTAAGGGACATCTTACTAGATGGAAAACACTGAAAAATCATGCTAGAACTGAAAGCTAAACGAGTGTGAGTTAAACTATTTACCATATGCTCTCATTTCCTGACTTCTGCTGGGCTTGGAGGCGCTGGAGTTGGAACGACCTCAAAGGCAGCCAAAGAAAGTTAGATGGGCCACCCCCCTGAAAATCTGGGCTCCGTGGGCTTCTTTGAAAGCAGCAGGCTGATTTCTGAGGGATGTCTGGGGAGGGAGGGAATCTTAGCACCAAATTAAGGAGAGGAAACCAAAACGTAATTAGTCTTGTGAGGATGGGGCAGTAAGTGGGTATGGGATAGATCTGTTTACAGTGTAGGCAAAAGGCCTGTGAGAAAAGACTTTTGACTGCTGGCTCTTGAGAACTGCCATGATAACAGCAGTAAAATTTGGGCTTTTAAATATCAGAGATAGCCCAGTATTCCCAACTTACCATCAGGAAGTAATTAGTGGTGCTTCCAGTTTCCAACAGAGTTTGCCTAGACACGAAAAGATCTGTGAGAAGGTAAAATCTGCTTCCCACACAGCCACAGCAGAAAGACAGCTTTTACTGGCAAAACCATTTAACGGGTACACTGTGAGCCCAGCCTCTGAAAGGGCCATTCTGCTGCCTGACCTACATTTACAGTAGGGTGCAGTGATGTGGCTTGGGGTTTTTTTCACACTTCTAAATGATGCCAGCAAGGCCTTTCAAGTGGACACCTTGCCTCAGGTCTCACCAACAATCCAAGACTGCTGAGGAATGTAAAGCCTTCCCCATCCTTATTCCTCTATCTTTTATGAGTCTAGCAGCTGAGCTGTACACCTGATTTCTCCTCGTCTCACCTTCCCACCATCCTGCCCTCTGGATTTTTTTTCTTCTCCCTAGTCTACTCAAAAAAAAAGTTGAAGAGGGAGAAACTGTTTTAGTAATTTCCCTTTCCTTTCCCCCCGTTTTTAACATACAGTGAATATGCCACTAAATTACTTCTCATAATGGATTACTCTTATGGGGAAGTAACCCCATTTCTATTTCTTTTGTTCATTAGATGTCATTTCAGAGGCACTGAATTACACATTCATAATGTGTCATTTTCAAGGGAGGCCTGGTCTAATGAGAAGCTAGCCTTCTCCTGGGCTCTAGTGCACTTTGTATCAAGGTCAAATGGCATTTTTCATCATTCTGAATAATTTAGTATAAATGCTGATCATGTCACACCAAATTTTAATGTTCTCCACATAATCAGGAGTGTTATGCTGTGAATGTTTTCTTACAAAACAAGACAAGTCAAGATCCTGCCCAACCTAGAAACCCAGATGGGGTAATGCAAGGATAATTAAAAATTTAAGTGAGCTACATGATACGTGACTAAAAAAATTACACTTATTACACATTGTATATGTACATACACATATATAGAAATATATCCACATGATTTTCTGCCTTTTGTCATATAGCTTTCATGTCTTGAATACATTTTCCTGCATCCTTTACCTCTTACAGAAGAAACGTTTGAGAAAAATTGGTTGAAGCATCTTTAGGTCCTAGGTTTTCTGTGTATATACCTGTGCTTGTACATCCCTCCCTTCTGAAACCAAAACAGGATCAGCTTCCCAGCAGTCTTCAGTGTTCCTGGGTTTAGTCACCAGTTCTTCAGTTCCTTGAGGTTTACTCATCTCTTTCTGAATTTTGTGGGGAAAAAAAATCTGTTGAATTTCTGAAGATCTATAAAGCAAACCTTTTTTTCCTAGTCCTTCCAGATTATTGCTGTCAAGATTCTTTGTTAGATTTCCCTTGGATTTTTCCTGTTTAGGATTCTTAGGAAAACCTAAGAGACCCCAGGGCAACGTTTGAGAATATAAAAATTAGCAGGTTAGAGGTTGGAAGTTCTAAACACCTGATGGAAGAAATCGTAATTCCTGACTGCCCAGGTGAGCCACTGAAATGTGATGGTTGAATTCTTGTGTGTAACTTGCTCACAGTGTGATTTCCTGCAGTTCCTGTTAGTTAAATATTCCTATAAATTATTTCTGTGAATAGTTGCCCAAATATTTTCTTATTTCTTCATTTTGGATAGTCAAGGATAAGTCTGCTGCAGTCTTAGGCATTCTACCATTTCCCTTACTTTTTAAGTACTTCTCATTCTATTTACCTTCGTGTTCATCTGAACAGAAATTCATTCCACAGTTAAAATTTAAGACTTAACAGAAGTATTCATGGCCTTAACTTCATCTTTTACAGAAGTGAACATATTAGTCTTAACTTTTAACTCACCAAGCCTTATTTCTCTTTTCTGAATTTTCCATAAGATCATAACCTTCTTATTTCCAAGGCAGTATAATAATTCTTAAAATTGCTCTTTGAGAAGGTTTTCCCCCTCTTTACATGAATTCATATTCTTGTAATTCAGATCACATATTTTTTGCTTTCCTTTTGGATTAATATTTTATAGAGCAGTTAAAAAAAACCTGAAAGCCAACAAAACAACACCCCCCAGCCTGTTCTATGCATTTTGCTTTGCTTCACCCTTATTGACCACACTGCTACCTCATCAAGGAACTTCAGCTGCCACTCTCCCCTCCAAGTCTTCTTTCATGTGAAAGAGGAAGAATCCTTAGAGAGAACGATTCAGAGAAGAAATAGAAGCTGGAAGTGGGAGGTAGGCAGCTGGCTTTTTTTGTCACACTAAAAATAGGTTTTTTCCAAAAAAATACTTTAAACTGCACTGCGTCCTGGAGAAGAACAAAACAAAACAACATCATTGAAGTGGATTGTTGCTCTTTCACTGCTGTGCTCTGTGAGCTGCAGAAATCCAAAGTACACTGTGCTTATTGGGGGTTTATGTACCCAGTGATGAGAGACAGAGTGCCGAGTCCAAAAGTGCATATTATTATCAGCACCTTTAATGCTGTGACATCTCTGGATGACAGCAGTATATATCAAGCTAATACTTTGGTAGATTATTAACTATTTTAATAGAATTTTATCACAACTGCATTTGGCTTTATGGCAGTGTTCAATTTTTCCTCTGGTTGTACTTGTTTCCATCTCTTAATGAGAGGGCAGCTGTTCAGAACAGGCAGGAGTTCAGCATGGATTGTGGATATAGCTCCTTCTTTGTCCCTCATTATTTTTGCACAAACCTTTGAGAGCAAAACCAATTTGTGGATTTTACCCAAGTGAACCAAGTTTGTGGATAAACTATAAATGTATTTGTTTCTTTCATTAATTCTTTGCCTTTTATGACTCTGCAGCTTTGTCCAAACTTTCTGTGACTGCTGCTGCTGCTTTTCTCAGAAAGGTCCTACTGATCCTAGGTTTTGTCAGATGACTGCATAGGGCTGCCTCACAGTGGGGGAATTGGTCTTTAATAAAGAGTTCAGCTCCCTTGCTTCTCCTTTCTTCTCTTATTTTGCAAGCAATTTTGAGAATTCAGACCCCAATTAATTTATTAATTTTTCTCCACTTAAAATACAAAAAGTTTACGTTTGTTCCAACTTCCACTGCTTGATTGTCATAATTTTGGCCTATTTCCAGTTTTCAGTTGCTCCTACCAAGGGAAACAATATTAATGTTAGTACTGTTAAACATCTCATCCAAATTAAAAACCACAGTGGTAGCCGTCTGTGTAAAAACTACTAAATCTAAACAGAAATCCCTTGTCTTGGGAATGAAAACAGAGAGGAAAGCAGGAAATCAGGACTGCCCATGCCTAGTCCTGCTCTTTTGAAGTCTGTGGGAGTTCTGCCACCAGTGTCAGTGAGGCATATTCAGGCTCCTGCATGCTGTGTTCTTGGGTGTTGTTTTGCTTAATGGAAAGTTTAATACACTTGGATAAAACATTAATTAGATTGTGTAATACTTTTAGAGAAGAGTTAGCAACGCTAGAGCAGCATAATTTTGCTTTTCTAGTCCTAAGTAAGGTATTGGGCTTTTTACGGTCTTTGTAGATTACTTCAAATTATTTGTTATGACATAAATATGCTATTCTTGTTATAAATGAACATATCTGTAGTGTCTATTCCTGTTTCAAAACTTTTCTGGGTTTCTACTGGTGAGGTTTTAGGAAGGACTTGGACCTGGCCCACCTCTACTCCCCACAGCTTCAACTTCAGTGTTACTGAAGGTAGTAAGGGACATCCTTTACCAGGGCTGAGAAAAATTTGAAATGCTGCATATTATGTACATTATGTGTAATATTTCTGTTTGAAAAACCAAACAAATAAGCACCAGGTGAAAATCCTCAGGTTTCTCCACAGTGCCCTGCTGGCATCTTGTGTCCATGACCTGTAAAGAAAACCTTAATCACAGATGGAAGAATCTGGGATTTCCTTTTGAGTGACAGAAGGATGATCCCTTCTTAGTGTCCTGCTGAAGCTTCCTGCCCTTTTCCAGCTTCCAATGACTTCCTTTGTCTTTCCACTGACTTTTAACTAGATTTAGTGTAGGTCTGACATTGTTAGATGTCATTTTTAGAAAAGCAGTGTATTGAGGAATGGGGAATGGGGGTTTTCTTCATTTTTGCAGAGCGTAGTGTAACCAAAAACTCATTTCAGCAAAGACCAGCTGTTCCCTGTGGGGGATTCCAGTCCTTTCTGCTTTGGGTCTTTGCAACATTCTCTAGTAATGAATGGCCTTCATACCAAATTAGCCCATATTATAAATGCTTTCTGTTGAAAAGCCATAGTTGATTGTATTCCCACACCAGATCTGCAAGGAGGAGCAAGACCCAGAGACACAGGCACGAGGCATGACCGTGGTGCTTCCAAAATTGTTCTGCTACAACGGTCGTTAACTTAAAAGGAAGGCTTAGGATGCTTTTATTTTTAGTAGTCCAAAAAGTAGCTACTATTTTTAGTTTTGTGTCATGAAGTCTCAGATTTTATATTCTAACTATAACATCACCTTCTCCAGGGAAAGGAAGCTCTTAATTCTAGACAGTTCTTTGAATGTGTTTGTTATGTCAAGTCATATTTTTTTTTTTGCTCTCTGTTCTGGACATTTAATGTATTGCAGTCAAAATAACCTCAAGTGAAAGATTATTCACAACTCAAGATGCTATTGTGGAATGCTTTTAGTTTGCCTCTGCTTTCACACTTATTTCTGTCTTATTTTGTGCATTTTCTAACGTTTTGTCTGCTCTTTGTATTGCATCTTCACTAGTGCCTTATGGAAGAGTCAGCTCTTTTTTTGTCTGTCCAGTTAATGTGAAGTTGTTAAAACTGCTCAGAGGTGGCTCTGAGGGCCTGCCTGTGCTGCCAGTCTTCAGTTACAGCCACCCATCACTGCTTATCTTCAGAGCCAACACAACAGTAAGATTAGTAAAGAACTTTGTGTTGACACTTTATTTAAAATACACCAGGGTAGTTAGAACTGAAATTCCCAGTGCCTCTTAGTGGAAATTTAGATTCCCTGAGTATTTAGAGTATTTTAAAATGGTTCTTTATATTATTTAAATCAAGTAATATTAACTATGAAAGAAATGAACAGTGATTTGTGAAGCAGTTTGACAACAACAGTGGTTCAGTATTAGTTCAGCCTGGGCTGGGCCATGGCAGCCCAGGCTCCACCACCTCCTGCTGTGCCTCTGGTGAGGACGCAGCTTCATAAATTCCTCCTCTGAGCCAGCTCAGCTCAAGAGACCAGGACAGAGCAGGACAGACACCGGGCTCCCCCAGCTTTCTGCTTGTGCCAGCTGTCAGCATTTCAGTCAGAGAAACATTAATCCCTGCTGTGTTTACCAAACCACAGCCCATTTTTTTATTATATTGATGGCAGTAATGTTGGCAGTACAGGTTAGTGTAGATGATGTGTAATTTGTAATTGATTACTGCTGTGAGAATCTATCTCCCTTTGTATGGCACACAATAAAAGATTTAAAGTTGGGTGTGGCAAATCCAGTGACACCAGCAGAGCATGGCAGCATTGCCATTTATTTGAGTGCAGGCCTACTGTTTCCCAAATTGAGAATTTGCTCTTTACCTTTATAACATTTTCTTTCTGGGATCTGAGTGTGACAAAAGTGGAAGGAAGCACTCAACTTCATATTGCGTCAGCTGTCAAGTTAAAAGGTATTTATTTACTCTGGGAAGCCAGCATGAGTCATTCCGAAAAGTTTGTAGAAATTGTTTTCATCATAATATGGAACAGGCTCTTATTATACAGTATCCATGACTTGTGCTCTAAGAGTTTCTCAGAGAACAACAGATCGGTTTAAGAGATTATTTTTATCAGTGTTTCATAATCAATACTTTTCTCTGTAATTTTTCAATATAACTGCAACCAGTTGTACCGCATCTATCATCATCCCTTCCATTTTGTTGGCGTTATCCCTCCTCAGAGTTATGGATACTAAATATCATTTTGGTTAGCTGGGAATCCTGAAAGAGGCAGCTAAGCAGTAGCGGTGCCTGTTCAGGATGTCTGTTCTGCAGCCAGAGTGCTGAGGTAGGGAGTGGCATCAGGATATTAAGTTTTCCTCTTCTGAAGTAAAGGGAACAGACGAAAGAAGCCAGAATCTTTTAGGAAAGATGGTTAACTGCCAGGAGACTCTGGGACTGAAGTGCTGGAGGGCTGAAGGAATTGGCAGTCCCCTAGGCAATTTCCATACTTCTGCTAAAAATAAATGCTGTAATAAACTTGTGCTTGTAATATATCTGAGGTACACAGCAAAAGCCTGCTAATGCATATCCACCCTGCTGAGGCTATTTGCCATATTCATGTTAAACACCACAGGGACCAAAGGAATGTTAGGAGGAACTCAGTATCTCTGGGAGCAGGGAAGGAGCCACCTGGCCAAGGGTAGCTGGAATTCCTCTGCTAAAATACATCCACTGGGAAAAGAAAAAGCCAAGCCTGCAGGTGGTCACATTTTTATCTTTCCTCTCCAGCAACATGTTACTAGTAAAACAGTAAATATGTCAAGAAAATTAGGCACATATGGAAAGTGCAGGTCTGAGCTGTCATCGTGGGGATGCCTTTCGGAAAGATTTTTTTAACTGAAGTCCTGGCTAGGAAGCAGTACCTGAAAACTTTACTAGCCCTCCCCAGAACCCTACAGATTTTTTTTCTGCTCCTCTTCCTGCAGACCCCAAGCCCCTTTATCTCACTGTGGCTTTCCTGCAGGGGGGCAGAGGTGACAGCCCCGTGGTGGGTGTGTGCCCTGTGTGTGTGCTGGCAGTGCCACCTCTGCCCAGGCTGCCAGGAGCAGCTCACACGCTCCACAGGCTGCCTTTACTCAGGCTGATGGGTGTCCAAGGGCAAGGCTGAGATGAAGACAGCCCAAAGAAGGTTTGCATTTCCCTTTTTTCCACATTTTGGCTCCCATGGACACCCAATGTTCCGTGCTTTAGTGGCTTACCTCCTGCTAGCCAGAGCCAAGCAATGCTCCTGGGTACCAGCATCTTCTCATCTCCAACGTGTGTTTCCTTTTGTCCCAGGAGGAAACTTCTGGCCCCTCCACTCTGGGCTTCTTTCCTGTGTCCTGCTAGAACTGGTTTGCTGTTCATTATTTCCCTTCCAGAGAAGCAATGTTTTTGGACAAGGGTGGGGACTGTTTCATTTCGTTCACAGGAAAGAGGCTTGGGCACTTTGAACTGCTTTGTATGCCCAAGAAAGTAGCAGTGGGCTACAGTACAGAACAGCTATTAGTGCTCAAACTTCAGTTACTCATCTGAGGAACTCGTCTTTCCTAATTATGACTAAAGGCTTCAGAAGTATGTCAGGGTGTTTTTCACTCCATAAAAAACTGAAGAGATTTAAATGTTAGGCATCTGTTCTTTGTTAATCTCCTCGTCTTTCTCTGTAGTCAGTGTAGAGGTGGATCCTCTGGAGCATGACTTGTCCCACCCTGACAAGTTTTGTGAGATGGGGTGAATCAGCTTTTAAGTTCCTAAGCCATCAGGAACCAGATTTTTAAAATTAATTAGGGCCCATTTAGAACTCACAACTCTGTGGTTTCATCTTCTGAACTCTTCTGAAAACATTTAGCTCTTTTGATGAGATGCTTCTTTAATGGTAACTAGAAGATGAAATTTCCCAACCATATACTATTGTCATGGCCTTATATATACAAAAATAATAATTTACAGATAATGAGCAACACTGTTTTGGTGACACTGCTCCATACTCAGAAAACCAGTTTGTCAGATATTTTTGTTTCCACACATTTGGCCTGTGCTGTTCTGACTGAAACACGGATAACTTTCCTTGCAGTTTTAGTGCTTTGGCTCTTCTGGTTTACAATTCTACCAACAACATCAACTTAGAAGAGGAGGACATCCGACAGAAGCTCATCAGTAATAATCGAACCATGGAAGAAGGATATCAACTTCGTGCTGTGGACGTTGATCCAGTGGGTAAGTAGTGTTCACTTTTGTTGCACAACAAATTTTTTTTTTGATCGCTCATAAATAAGCATCTTCTGTGTCAAAATAATCACACATTTCCCAAGAGTATGACTGTTGCAGACTTCAAATTGTCCCTATAAGCCTCGTTGGTCCACTAATCTCAGGGAGCCATGCTCAAAATACCACTTTTAACAAAAAGTTGTCCGGATTGCTTTAGTCAGTGTCCTGCTGTCTGGCTCAAAGTGGCTGGGACAGTTCCTGGCAGTTCCTCTGGAGGTGTGAGGATAAGGAAATATGCTTTACAGCCAGAGCTAAAATGAGACAGTTTGGACCTCCAAAGCCCCTCATCCCCACTTCTTAATGTTTGTGTTCCTGACAGCTGTTGCCCTTAATCAGTCTTCTCGTAGCTCTCATCTTTTCCCCCCCAGCTTCTGCCAAAGATTGCCCTTCCTTGGGGAGGGAGGAGCTGCAGGCTGGTGGGGTGCAGGTGGATGCAGCACAAATGTTCCACTCATTCCCTGGGGAAGCAGCATGTCTGATCCCCCTCTGTGCACCCCTCTATTGCAAACTACCAAGCACTTCTCTTCAAGACAATTTTGTGCTGTAAACTGGTTGATGAGCTGAGAAAAAGAAATGGAAGATGATTAGGTGAAGAAATTTACTATTAACACTGATAAAATCATTTTTACAGAAAAATGTTTAGCTGAAGAAAACCCTCCAAACTATTTTTGGCCAGATACCAGGCCTACTGTGACCAACATCACATTTTGCCACGGGAGCTCAGTTCAGACTGCATCAAGAACCTGGTAGGTGTTCAAATATCTGAGAAGCTGGGTTGTTTCAGATGCAACTTTCTGGTTATATATAGCTATGATTTTGGTTATATAATGGTTGCCATTGACTGGTACTGTATTTTAGGAAGATGCTTTCTATACTGTGAGAGATTAGGTGGGTGCAGTAATAGTATGTATTTCATTGATAAATAAAAGTATAATCTACCATTTCTGTGGGGCATATTGGGGCCCACAATTAATACTTGTTCAACATGACTATAAAAATAGCACTTTCTTACAGAATGAAACTGTTTTATTCAAGTCATAGAATCATGGAATGGTTTGGGTTGGAAGGGACCCTAAAGATCATTTAGTTCCAAACCCCACTGCCATGGGCAGGGACATCTTCCACTAGACCAAGGTGGTGAGAGCCCCATCCATCCTGGCCTGGAGCACTTCCAAGGATGGGGCATCCACAACCTCTCTGGACAACTTGTGCCAGTGCCTCACCACCCTCAGAGTGAAAAAAATTCTTCCTAACATCTGACCGAAACCTAATCTCTTTCAGTTAAAAACCATTTGCCTTTGTACTGTCACTACATGCTCTTGTAAGGAGTCCCTGTCCAGATCTCTTGTAGCCCCCTTTACTTGCTGGAAGTTCCCCAGAGCCCTCTCTTCTCCAAGCTCAACAACCCCAGCTCTCTCAGTTTCGTTTTAGGAGAGGGGCTCCAGCCCTCTGATCACCTTCCTGGGCCTCCTCTGGCCTTGCTCCAGCAGGTTCACATTTTTCTTAAGCTGGGGGCTCCAGAGCTGGATGCACTTCTCCAGCTGAGGTCCCATGGGAGCAGACAAAGGTGTCAGAACCACTTCCCCCACCCTGGTGGCCACGCTGTTTTTGGGGCAGCCCAGGATATGGTTGGCTTTTATATATTTCACACATTTCACATATATTTCACATATATTTCACATATTGCCCAGTCTTACCAAGCTTTTCTTCAGCCAACCTCCCTGAGTCGTTCTCCTCAGGGCTCCTTTCATTCCTTCTCCTCCCAGCCTCTCTTTGTGCTTGTGATTGCCCTGACCAGCACACACCTTGCACTTGGCCATGACCTTTATGTTCCTGTACCCAAAGCTTCACGTTTGCTGCCTCTCCACCACTACTATCCGACTTATGTAAGAATTAGAATAAAATTCTATGAAGATGAGATGTGTACTTGGTTTAATCCAGAACACCTCATCTCATTAGGGGAAAAGTAAAAGAAATTGTGAAACAAATATTCTGCCAGTAGTTAGTCATAATTGAATGTGTGGATAATCTTATGCTTAGAAATTTGAACTTGTGTTTTTAAGGTTTGAGAAATTTTCCCTAATGTAGGCTTTTTTTGCAAACATCTACAAAGACTTTGACTCTGTAGGTCTATTTTCCATTTCCCACTACTGCTTCTGTGGATATATTACCAAAACATTATGGCTTTGATCTCCTTTGAGTGCCTTAAACATCGTTACGATGATGCAATATTAATTAATTCCTTCAGTATTTAGGATGATTACCATTAAATGCAATATATTAGTCTTATCCGCCCACATTGCCTCTGGAACACGTTCTGAGAAGACCAGATTTTTACTTTTTGAAAACAGTATGGCAACATGGATATGAATCAGCTTTGAGGTTCAGTGCCAAACAGGAAGGCAACCCGCATTATATTTAAATAACTCACTTCCTCAGCCTCCTAATCTTGTACAAGAACTGATTCTGACTGACCAACTTTCCTTGTAGAGTGAGAAGTGCAGAAATCAGATTGTTTTAATGTCAGAGCCTCAGAATCATTAAAAATTAAGATTTCTGGCCTTTGCTGTCCCAGTATTTCTTATCTTTATTATTCATTTGTGGTGTACACTATACCATTGACTGTCTGCATACAGCACTGCTCATAAAAAAAAAAATTACTTTGTTCTGCCCTGTGCTGTGCCTTCCTTGCCTCTGCCTCCACCAGCTTTTGCCAGTGTGGAGCACTGGTGGATGTGCTCTGAGAGAAGAGGAAGCTCTATCAATCCCTTGTAGTCATCTGCATTCCACAGTAGGTAACCTGTGCTCTTATAATAAATGTGATCAGCTGAGGAATAATGTTATTTTATCATCTGCTGAGTAAAGGGATAATTTTTTCCCTTTTCCCATCCTGCCTTTTTCCATGCTGTGACAACATGACTGTCTTTAAAGAAAACTGAGGCAAAAGTGTGTTTAGTTTTGGAGCCATTGTAGGGCGATAAATGTGATTATTATTAAGGGATTGGAGCATCTCTCTTAGGAGGAAAGGCTGAGGGAGCTGGGTCTGTTCAGCCTTGAGAAGAGAAGACTGAGAGGGGAGCTCATCAATATCCACGAGCATCCTAAGGGAGGGGTCAAGAGGACGGGGCCAGGCTCCTCTCAGTTGTTCCAAGCAATAGCACAAAGGGCAGTGAGCAGAAACTGATGCACAGGAGGTTCCAGCTGCATGTGAGGAAGGTTTTATCCACTGTGTGGGTCACCAAGCAGCAGAACAGGCTGCCCAGAGAGGCTGGGGTGTCTCCCTGACTGGGGTTACTCAAGAACTGTCAGGACACAATCCTGTGCCATGTGCTGTAGGATGGACCAGATGTCCCACTGTGGTCCCTTCCAGCCTGACCCATTCTCTGATTCTGTATTTTGCTGTGGTAAGGCTTTAAAAAAAAAAAAACAAACTGGAAAAAAAGAATCTTTATATCTGCCCCTTGGTTTGGACCTGGCTGTGATAGTGACCTAGCCAAGTTTTCACTGGTGGAGTAAATTTATACCTTCACATGGCTCCTGTGCATGTTCTTATGAGAGGTCTTATGCCGTGCTATTGACTAGATTAAAGCCATTTATATCAAGGAGAAATTATGGAAACAGCATCTGACTAGGCCGTAATAGGGGCATAATAGTTTCTGTCAATATTTGGGTATTTCCTGAAATACAAGGTGAGAATTTTCACTGAAGAACTGGGGTTTCTCTCAGCACTATCATTTAATCAACCATATAATTTCCACTGTCAAGTATACATATCAACTATACACACTGTGTTTCACTAGGGGCCATGTTGTGAGGAATATTGTGAATTGAGAAGAGACACCTACATAAGAATTATGAAATATTCATGTAATTTTGTTACTATATTTCATGTTAATTTTGCCATTTTTCCTCTCTAGCTACTTGGGCCTGCAGAATTACACATCATACTGGGGTCAGCCTGATCTCAGAAATTGCACAGGTGGGTATATTAATGTTGGTCGTTGGAAGGATATCTTTTCTCTTAAGATTTAATCTTAATTTAATCTTTCTAAAAACTTAGTGTAAAGCAAATAATTAAACTTTGGGGAAGTGCACTAATTTCAATTCCACTCACCCATTAAAAGCTCTGGATACCAGTTCCTGAATTAAAGCAAACTCTTTAGGAGAATGAAAAGAATTATACCCTCATGTATTTCAGAGCACCTACAGGAAGCTCTTGTTCTGAATTGCTTTGTTGGAGAAGCCCCTTTTATTTTCTTTGTTGATAGAGGTGTCCTAGGGAGCCTGGCTACCTAACTTAATAAATTGAGTACTTGCACTCAGATTGTCTGAAAATGTCATGTCACGTAAAATGAACATTCTACAGTATTAGACTGTAGACTGTAAACTCCATCTTCACAAACAACTAACAGCCAGCTGCAGACTAACGAAAGCTGATCTTTCAAAATGTTATTTGAGAATTCCCATAAATCTCAAACATTTTGATGCTGTAAAAGGCTAGTGTTTTTATTACTTTTCTGTCCAGGTGGCATTGAAATTACAGTTTTAACACGTTTTGCCATTGGACACGCTATCAAACTTTCCTTACTAGGAAGATTCTTCTCATGAAATTTGCTTATGTGTTGTGCTTGCCAGCCCTATGACAAGTAAGAGCACCATCCTCTGAAAGAACTGAAGCCTTTGCAAAGGGATCACACTTTCTTTGGAAAGCTTAGGGGAGTGATTACTTTTTCAGTAATAGAGACTTTGAAATGCATTTGTTTCACTTCAAGAGTGAAACTTTTCCCAGTGAAAAAGAAAGGACAGAGTTAGGAGAAAAAAGAGAGATAATATGCATATTATTCCTCTTTTTCATTCATTCATTCACCCCTTTCTATCATAGTTCTAATTAGCAAACTCAAATCAAAACAAAGAAAGACACAGCCAATGAGGACAGTATATAATCAGCAAGTTCTATATACTTTTTTTAAAAATTACAAATTTGACAAAATGGTAAAATCCCATGTTCATTACAAGTACTATGGAACATACGCTAACCTTCAACAATGATAATAAAAATTTGTATTTCTGGATTACTGGAGGACTGTAATGCATTATTTCCTCTTTTTGATGGTTTTGTACCCTCTCAGAAAATGCAGCAGATATTGCCAACCAGCTTCTGAATCTCACTGGCGAGGGGCAGCAGCTGACCTCAGACAAAGTAAACGACGTCGTGCAGAAGCTCAAAAAAATTGTGAACGATGAAGAAATCGATGAATCTCTGGGTTCTACTGTCGTGACAATTTTTTCCAATATTCTCACCAGTTCAGACAGTGTATTGGCAGCCTCATCTTCAGAGTAAGTGTTTCTGCATTTCACAGAAGCTTTTGAAAGCAACGTGCAAGGCTGGAAGGATTCATCTTTCCATGTATAGACAAACCAGAAAATCCAACTTTTCTGATTTCTGTCAAAAAGAATTTTCCACATTAGATACACAATTATTTCTTCTTTTAATATGCTGGACAAAGAATTTGGATGGAAGTCTTCTGATACATGACAGAGCCTAGATCTAAGTATTGTTGGAAAATTATTTCAGGACCAGTGAGATGTAGTCAGACAGTTTCTGTCAGTCAAAAGCTTTTGTTTTCAAGAGAAATGCTTAAATTTACAGTCAGTCTCCTTGTGAATATACAGATGGGTGACAGAAACACAGATAGAAACACAAGTGGATCATCTTGTGGTGTGGGGAGCATGGGGTTTTATTCTGTATCCAGTTTTCAGAATAATTTTTATTTCTGTTTTTAGAGCTCTAAAAACTATTGATGCCTTGGCTTTAAAGATCCATTTTGCTGGACCATCCATGAGCATTTCAACACGAAATCTCGCCCTTGGAGTGTCTTCTATAAATTCAACTTCATTCAAAGGGGGTTCTTTCAGCGTCAGCCCACAGAATAATGCATCTGATTTCCAGGTACAGAACAAGCAGTTGTATTTGAGCATGAAATGTGCCTGTTGTTCCAAGAGTGTTTACTGTGGTTCCTATAAATCCACTTACAACTCCCAATTCTCCTCCTACTTTCTATTTCCTCTTTCCTACAATCATCCAAACAGATAACAGATTAATGCAGTATTTCCTTGAGTGACAGGAAACACAGATAAACTCACATTCCATGCTGATAAAAAGTAATTTGCTTATAAATCCGGAACACACTTGACCCGTTTTTAGTTCTGTGGGGTATTTTTCCTAGTGAAAAAGGAAAATAACCTTTAACAATCTGCAGTACTGACCATTTTACAATATCTAACATCTCTATTAATGTTTTTAGCTTTAAAATAAAATACATAGACACAGGTATCTACATATAGATTTCTGCAGATACAATAGTTCTTCAACCTTCCAGTATAGTTAAATATTTAGTACTAAAAGAGACCTAAGTCTGATCCAGTTGTCCACACACAGGCTGATTGACTTGTACCATTTAGAGTGTCTGAGGCAGTTCAAGTCATCCATGTGGAGTTTGACCAGCCTAGACATTAAAAAAAAAAGAAACAGAGATCACACAAAATGTAGGAAGGTCTCCAGTGCTACAGAATCTCGACACGATACTCCAGTTAAGATATTTATCATCACTTCAAAAATATTTTTTCTTCTGTGTTTTCACACAAATAGAAAAAAACAGACATCGAGAAGTTTGGAATACTATTCAAGGTGCACATGAGCACCTACAGGATTTTCCAGAGGTTCTTTTGAAATCAGTAGGGCTGAGGTGCCAAGAATTTATAAATTTCACTACCTGCCTGTCTGCATCTTATGGCACCTAAGTGCTTTCATAAATGCAGTGCAATTTATTTTTTTTCAGTTAAATAGGAAGTCTGTGACAGAGGCAATGTAATCTCAGTTTCCTGGGTGTTTAACCATTCAAGTACAGTGAGCCTTACTTGGAGGAACACACAGAAAATATTACACAGAAAAAGAAAAAAATCTGCTGTGATTTGGGCCAGAGGAACTAAAACTGAAGTCAACAAAATATGGCATTATAAATCCAGTTAAAGACTAATCACAAGAGTATAAGTATTGTATGGAAACAAATTGATTCCCACTGCAAACTGGCAATGCAAAAATCCTAATAAATGTCTGATCATTTTGTAAGATACTATATACTGTAAAAATCAAAACAATAATGAAGATAGAAAAAAGTCTACTTTCTAGAAAAAGTAGTAATAATATAGTAGGCTTCAGGACTTGTGCATGTATATAGACCTTGGATCAAAACTCAAATGCTTGTTTAAATAGATAAAAATAGATTTAATGTAATTGAGTTTTCACATATTTATATTCCTAGATATTTTAGCTAAATTTTCTTTGAATCAATTTTATCAGAAATTTTTGGAGATTGTAAATCTACTTTTGTTTAGCTCTCATATTAATGAAGCTCAATAGCTCTTTGTGAAGCTGAATAGTTCTTTGTTATCAAAGGAATGCTTCTCCAGCAGATTTCATCCTTTATTTATGGAAAGAGGAAAGGAAAATTCTAAAGCCAGGTTTTGGATGATCATACGTATAACAGGAATTACCATCTGTGGCTTGAAGACATCCAGGAATTTTCTTGTCCTGGAATCATTTATTACAGCACTGTCTAAATAATCATAAAATCCAAACTCCGTCAAATTATTTATAATGTTCCTATTGGAACAAGAGTCTCTTGTCAGACTTTCACATTTCCAACAGCTGATTGAGAATTCTTAGCATCCTTCCTACCAGAAAAGTTGCAGCAGCTGTGGTCACTGTTTATATTTTCCATGCCTGTCAGAAGGGAGATTCCCTTGTGAAAGCCCAGTTTTTCACCAGTGATGAGATGATCTGTCCTAGGCTCATCAGGGAATATTAAACTCTTCAAGCTCTATGTCAGAATGTTTCCAGATTTTTTTTTTTTTTTTATTTTTTTCTTAAAGTAGATACCAAGCAAATTTATCCATGGCAATTTGGAAAGGTTCTATTTCAGTCCACTGTGTCTTTATGTTTCTTGCCAAAACTTTGACTAAGGTTTGGTGATTCATATTATTAAATTGTTCCTGTAATATATCCATGCTGCTTTGGAGAAGCCTCTTCCCCTCTATTTGCAGACAATGCCTAATGAGTCATCTTTGTCACATACACACTTTCTGTTTACTGTGGCAGAATTATCCTCTGCAAACCTGGTTTTGAGCTACATTTATCCCTGTCAGGAGCTATCTCTGAGCTACTTCTTACTGATTTCTAAGGGTGGATAATCTGTCAATAGCATACAACTTTTAACCTTCTATTAGCTAATGGTGCTTTTAGAATTATACAATTGTCCATGAGAGCCATAAATACATGACGAGGATGCCTCTGGGGAAGTCAGTAGTGGGAGTTTCCATATCTCAGTAAAATTTTTAAATGCTTTTACTATAGAGCCACTGTGAGCTGGCTTTCTCCCCTTCTTTCAGGGGCTGTGGTGGGAAAGTGATCAGTTGTAGAATTGCTAATAAAATTACATCCCTGGGCCACAGAGGGCTTTTAGATGTCTGATGCATTGCCAGTATAGATTAAATTTATACGATGTCAAAAAGTGTCTTCTTTTTGTGCTACATAGCACAACAAATATGGAGAAGTGACTCCTTTCTGTAACAGAAAAACAGTAAAACTCATAAGAGAATTATTTCAGATGTGCAGATCAATAATACCATTTAAGAAAGAAAGATTCAGAGCATATATTTCAGTTCTCAACATTTTTTGCTGTGAGGAAAAGTATCTTGAACATTAATGAAAATGATTATAGCTGTCATAATTGCCAGCTCATTATTTCCAAATCATCCTTACAGCAGTGGAGGAGTTTGTTTCTTTGTTGGTTGTATCTAATACCTTTCATAGCAGAAGGCTGATCTCATGCTGGAAAGGTGGAAAAACCTCCCCAGCCTTTAAAATTTATTTATTTCATCAACTGTTACATGGACACAAGTCATTTTAGGGTTCATTGGTTCTAGTTCCATATCTAGATATTTCTGTGTAAGAGTGTGAACCCAGTTGTGGGCAACAGATGGTTTGTTTATTGTTTGAACATGTTCTTTTGTTGGTTTTATTTAACAGATAGATTTTGACAAGGATCAGACAAGTGCCTTTGCTTCTGTTGTTCTGCCACCAAGTTTACTGAAGAATTTAAGTCAAGATGAGTTTGAAGTTATATCCAGGGCTCAGTTTACTTTCTTCAATAAAAATGGTCTTTTTCAGGTAAATAGTAATGTGCTTGAAGTAATTTCAGATATGGTGAGTCAAAGCCAGCAGCTAAAAGTTTCCTGCAGTGTAATAATTTCACAGAATTTCATGAGTTTCAGGAATTAAAAGATGACAGCAAATGCAGGCACTAAAGACAGCCTCATGTTCAGAGCAGCAAAATAACTGAAGTGCCCAAGTTGAGTTGAAGTCAGAGGTTTAACTGCAAATTCCTGTTACATGTGAAGTAAACCTTTTCCAGGGGTAACCTATGGAAAACTGTAAAAACTGTATCAAATCATTGGAAAGCAGCAAGGCCTCTTGACGGGCATAACTTCTGTTAAAATGCATTAATAAAAGTCCTTGGTGCTCAGTGGAGCTGGGCTCTTTTCTGGCAGGAGGGAATTTGGTGTATAACTCTGCCAAAAACTCTCTTTTCCCTATAAGAGCTGGTTGGCAGTCACATCCAGCTGACTGCTCTGTATTCAGTTGGAAACCCTGGGCTGATGGGCAGCAGCCAGAGAACATTTGTTTCTTATATACACACCATTCTTTTCATACCTGTGCTCTCATAAGCACACCATATTTCAATAGGAGTAAGGATAACAATGCTTGTACCTGAAACCTAAACATGCTCAGGTAGATTTGATTTTTTTATTTTTTCTTTTTTTTTTTTTTAATTTTTAAATTTTTTTTGATTTTTTATTATTTTTTAAATTTTTGTTTTGCAATTGCAAATAGTGCCTGCATGGTAGGTGCCAAAAATATTAGGAAGAGTTTGCAGCTTGGAAAAAGAAAACCAAAACCGTACTTATTTGGGGAAAAAAAAAAAAAAAAANATGT
Organism: Daphoenositta chrysoptera; assembly: GCA_013397915.1. NCBI lineage: Eukaryota > Metazoa > Chordata > Aves > Passeriformes > Daphoenositta > Daphoenositta chrysoptera. The sequence continues at coordinate 147,400 of VZRO01005927.1, forward strand.
GGGAAAAAAAAAAAAAAAAAAAAAAAAAAAAAAAAAAAAAAAGAGTTAATTAAGAAGGAAACATTGTTTCGTGGTGAACTGTAGAATGTGTCTCAGAAGACTTGAGCTTGTTTTCCCATCAGTATTTCAAGTGACCTTTGGCTCTTGTGCATCCGCAGAACTCCTCAGTATTGTATTGTCCCTATATTATCGTTTTTATTGGCAGTGTATCCAGATTCTTCAGATAATCTAGGCAAGAAAATACCCGTGACCCACAGTTGCCTTCTGAAATACACCCCATAGTATCTTTATTTTAAATTGTATTCATTTTAAGCCTGCTTTTGAGAAAAACAGGATGGATAACTTTAATAAAAAAAACCCCAGAAGAACACAGATGGAAGCTGGTCATAATGGCATAAAATCATTTGAAGTAGGAATGTGTCCCTTAATTGTGCTAGAATGCATATCTAAGTGGTATTTAATAAGCCATTGAAAAACAAAAACCATAAAAATTGCACCTGAATTTGCAACTAAAATGCCTTTCATTTTTTGTGTGTTTTTCATACTCTTCGTGGGTGATGTGTTTAACACAATGAACTAAAAATGTGCAATCCTCACATTTTTAGTAAGTCTAAAAATAGAGGAAGTTCAGTGAAAAGGTGATTAAAATAAACCTACAAATAAACTGATCCACATGCCATCTCAAACCAAATAACTTTATCCATTAGTATGAGAGTGCTTTATTTTTATTGCACTTCATATTCCTTCCACTTGCAATTACAAATATCTGAAAGCTATTAGCTGTATTCCTTAAATTATTCAACATAACAGTGAAACTTTGCAGCAGTGGAGGTGGTGGGGTTTTTTCTGCAACTGAGAGAATTCTAATAGGTTTTATCTCATAATTCATTAAAGATGGTTGCATTATTAGAGGACTCTATAAAAGCTGTTCAGGGTGGGATTCACTTCACCAAAGGCAGGTGAGTTCAGTGTGCACATCTAGGCCTGAACTGTTGAAATTTAGGTGAGCACAGACTTATGGCTAAATAAGTAGTTATGTCTAAATAAGTAGTTATGTCTATTTTACTTTAATGCACACATTATTTCTGTTACCTTTAAGGATAAGTAAGAATGTAGTAAGTTGCCTTCTCTAAAGAGACCAACTGTGTCCAGTTTTTCTCATCTGCTACAGACAGAATCCACTGAAACCTGTAGAAATATGTCCAGGCTTTGTCAGATGTTCAAATTTAGGTGGTAGCCAAGAGATTTTTTCTTGTCTGAATGTCCAAGAACTGCCTAGAAATTTGCATTTTCCTTCCTCTTCGATTTTTAAGGTTTTAAGAAATTTTCCCACAAAGCTCCAGTATAATCTGAAATACTGTGCCTGAAAATTCTTGGATATGGTTCTTAAAAAATAAAGTATTTTTCTCAGGATAACGTGCACTTAATAACTGAAGCTGTCATGTCTCTCATGAGGGGTGGCATCTCATGAGCCCAGTGCTGTGCTGAGACCTGACATCTTGTTAAATTAACAAAACCCCTAGGTGGAAGGAATTGAGAGTTCAGATTTTTGGAGGGATTTTGGGAGGGAAAGTGAGTGGGAATAGCTCCATTTGGCCTCAGATCTGCCACAGGCAGTGACCAAGCTTCCCAACCAGGCATCTAAATATGCAGCTTTCTATAGAAGCTCATCCAAAGAAAATAGCATTTCCAATGCACTTCCATTTTAATAATTAATTAGTTTCCAAGGAAGACTTTTCTTCTGGAAAATTGTCAGCTGCAGGTTTAAAATCCTATTGGTCAGTGATAATGTCAGAATTCCATTTAAATCCCAAACAAATAAGATCTTACAGAAAATGCTGTCTCCTTCAGTATTTAGCATTGCTTTGAATTTGTTTACTACTTCATAGTCATTCATTTTAAGATGCAGAATGATCTAATTTTTATATGCAGAAAACAGTTTATTCTCCAAAAACTTTGCATTTACTAAAGGACAGTGTCAACAATAAGATAAGAGAGCTGGTTCATGCTTGTTTAGGGAAATGAGCTAATCATATCAGGGGTTCTTATCTGCCACATTGTTTGAGTTATAATTTTGTTTGCCTTCTAACCTCTCTCTATTATTGTGCCTGTGTATGTTCATGACTACAAGGAAAATAGGGAAGCTTCTATGAGGCTAACCCATAATTTGATTTTATGAACATAATGTTCTTATATTGTGTGATCAAAAGTACAGAAATGCTGACAACTTATTTATTCTGGCACTCTGCAAAATGAAACTGTGTACTATGGCTTTTATGTTGTGTGCTGTGTAAGCATTTATTATATTTTTCTTAATCATTTGAAGGATGCAGAAAACCCTGCCAATTTGACCAGTTTTGTGGTGGCATGCAGTATTGGAAACTTAACCATTCAGGATCTTCAGGATTATGTGAAGGTTACAATCAAGCATACCAAAATTCAGGTAAAACAAGACTGATTATTCAGAGGAACAGGAATGCAGATTAGATATGGAAAAGGCTAAGCATACAGCCTGATTTTTATGGATGGATTTTGAGCAAGGAAAAAAACAGAATTAAGCAGTCTAGAACAAAAGCAAGTAAGCAAGAAGTAGAAACAAATAACCTGTCCCATCCTCATGCATTCGTACTTCATTCATGAGCTAACATTTATCTGAAAGAACATTGATTCTGCCCTCAGAGGTAACTTCTGTGCCAGTAACTGCAGGTGAAACCTCTGTTTCATGACCATATTCATGACCAGGGACATGATTTACTATACTGCAACTTCATAATTAAATTAAATTAAATTCTTTGACCAAACATTAATCACTTTGTTAATAGTTCCTGGAATTATTCTGTTGTTATGTGGTTTTCAGCAGAGGAATGTACAGAAACACCTTGATAAAAGATGACTACAGTAAATTTAGGAAATACAGACCAAATGCAACCTTCTGGCCCCAAAAGGGGCAATAGCACTGGAGACATTAAAGAAAACATTAAAATGCAATACCTGAGTAAATTGTTTACCTAATGAGAACCTGTAATTTTCACAGCTTGATTAACTTTATCTTGCATTGCATTACAATGGATATTTTAAGGTGAGGCAAAACAACCTCCCTTGGGTTCAGCAGGCATTTGCACTTTTTCGAGGCCTTGTGGAGAAGATTCACAGAGAAGCCCTTAGGAAGTAAACAGTAAAAAGTATTTAGATTCATGAAAGACATCATTTTCATGGCTGACTTCAGTGACACAAGAAAACTTCATTATTCTGAGGATGTGCAAAAGGAGCAGTTGAACAGTACATTGAAGCAGCGCCCCAGATTTTGCAGTTTGGACAAATCTGTCTTTCTAGCAGAAAAACCTCTTAATTTGACACTAGACAAGTTTTCAGCAATTGAAATGATATGAATTCTTCTGCTGATTAAATGAAAATATGTGCATTGCAACAGCTGTTGTAAATGTTGATGAGATTTATGTCTGAAGAGGTATACAAAATCTGCTTTTACATCTGTTCTTAGGAAGATCCTAAACCTACCTGTGTCTTCTGGGATATGAACAAAAATGGTAAGTTTAAAAAAACTGTAATTTCTGTCATAAATGTGTCTGAGTTTTAAAATTGGTCACAATATTGGCTATTTTGCTTCCAAATCAATCCTTACAGAATTCAATAGAGTCCATTCAATGAAGTGTGTAATTTCTTCTGGTTGGTATAGTTACTTGCAACAGCAAATGTTAAATACTCCTTTTTAAAGTTTGTTTTTAATGCAAATGTTTTTAACATTTTAAAATTTTCAATTAAGTTTTCCCACTTTTTTCCCATATCTGCAGTTTTTCACTGATCTCTCTGTATAAGCAAATTAAATTATAATGCTACTCACATACATGAACGGTTCTTAGCCATAGTTTTAACTGCTCATTGTTTTTAAAACTGTGTTATATAAGTGTAAGATTTTGACTGTTACAGGTCTTAAGCTTTTTTGGTCACATATGGAGACACACATTAATAAGGCAACAGTTTAGAACATTCTTCATTGCTACTGCCCAACCTGTGTGTGGTGTTTTACTCATGCTCTCAATCCTTTGCACAAAGTTCTCTGGGATCATTTTCCAGATCTTTCTGTTTTAGAGATCACTACTTAAATTTTACTCTTCTTTACAGTGAAACAGAGCTGTAGGATTTTGGATGGAGAGGTTTAGCACACAGAGTCTTACAAGAAATAAAATTTACCATCCCAATTTCTACTTCAAAGCAGGAAATACAGACAGAGCAACAGAGGAGAATGAGGGAGGATAAAAATGAGCAAATAATCAGAGAAACTAGTTAGAAAGATGAACTTGAGAATCACATTAAAGGAGAAACACACAGGGAGGAAACTATTCCCAGTGGTTGCTCGAGTGGAGAAGAGTTTTAAGTGGTTTTGGAACATCTTCACAGTATTTTGAGAGGATGTCTTGAATTTGAGTGTTTGATTGTCTTGAAGTTACAGAGCAAATTGTGCTGGATTTTGTCAAGAGCTGTGAAAAAATTGTCTTTAGGCATCAAAAATATTAATTATTTCATAAAACTAGCTCATATTTTGACAGGGAAAAAATGAAAAAAGCCACAAATTTTACTTTTTAACATTTTAATTTTTAAAACTAAAATCTTTCTATTTATTTTGCAAACTGGCCTTTTCAGGTGGGGTGAGTTGGGAATAGCTCATGTTTTTTTGTAAGGCCACAGGGCTCATGGGGATTATCCACTCTGAAATTCTGCATTACATCTGCAGAAAGGAAGGGCGGGACCCTCTGCTCCTGGGCCATAAAAGATTTCCAGGATATATGAGTGGGAGGCAGGCAGGTGTAGACAGCAGATCAGTGGGGGAGGAAAAGGGAGTTCTGAAACCATCCTGTTATTGGGTAAAACCACATCGTGTCTTAACACTTGATGCACACAGTGGGTCTTACTCACTCACCAAAACCCTCCTTTCCTTTATTACCCGTCTCCATCTGCTGCTCCCGCTCTGCAGCCCATTCCTGGGACACCCATTTGGGGTGATTCTCTGCAGAACCAGGAATCTGACACTTGCTCCTTGCGGGAGAATTGTTCCACAAACCAATGTGATTTCTCAAGAGCCGTTTATTGTTTACATGACACTGTTTTTATACATTTCTGCAGCTGTAGCTCACACGATCACAGATCCCATTGGATTTCTGTGCTGTCCATGCTCTGCATGCACCTTTCAGAGACCCTGACTGGTTCTAGTCCAGGATGGCACCGTCCTTCTTTTTATCGACTTTCTTGCCCTTTTGTTATCCCGTCTTCCAATAGCTTCTTTCCAAATTTAGAACAGTTTACATTTCTGTAGCTTCAACGAATTCTTGAGGTCTCTGATAAGGTGGCTGAGCATAACTCGGCTGGGGCACGCTGACAGAATTTGAGTGCCTTACAGCAGCTTCTCTCCTGGCTGTTTTCAACGCTGGCCCGTTCGGTTTGAGAAAGCACTTCTGCATTTGCACACGATGCAGGGAGAAATCTGCCAGAAGATGTGTGATGTGTTTGTTCCCTCTCCACAGGTGGCAACGGTGGCTGGAACCCTGCGGGCTGCCAGGTGGATGCAGAGTCCAACGAAAACGAAACTGTGTGCTTGTGCAACCACCTCACCCATTTTGGGGTGCTAATGGTAGGCAAACTCACTGCTCACTCAGTTACCTTTCCCTGCAAAGCAACACGGCTTTTGTCTGGTGTCAAGGCAACTCTGAATTTTTTCACTTGGGTTCTTTCTTTTGCATATAATTTTTAATAATAATAATAGGTGATTTTTCCCCCCTTATTATCATAAAGTTATCTTTTCATAGCAAAGTAGCTAGTGATAAGGATTCAGGAATGAGATAATGACTAGAGTTAACAATGGAAGAATATTATTGTTGTTATTATCATTATTAAATTCTTTACAAGTCGTAAATACTGGTTTTTTAACCATTAAAATGTACCCATGAGATTTTTCTAAATTTTAAAAATACTGTGCCACAAAAGACCTAAGATGGAGACTTCAGAGTGATGGCAAAATACAAATAGCATATTATAACATCCAACTTAATACAACCATGGCCCAGTACTAACATTCCCACTAGAGAGACAGGGAAAAAAAGGCATCTTAACGAGCCCTAAGTTGCAGGGGATCTCTGCCATATCCTTTAACAGTATAATCTGACAAAAGTGTGTGCAACAAGAGGGAAGTGAATAAGAAAGAAGTCTAAGTATAGCTGAAATTTCCAGATTGAGAAAGTGGGAAGTTGCTTGTAGGAAAAAAAAAAAAGCATGAGAAAAAGTTAAAAGTGCTGTTTTCAGAACAAAAAGAAGAGAGACTCATTGTCAGGAAAAACAGGGAAAGAAAAGCATCCTACAGACAGTAGAAAACTATGAGGATGAAAAGTCGAGGTAACACAATAATTCTCTTTCATCCTTATGTCAAAAAGCTGACTTGTACCTTGCAAATCTAGTTTGCAGATTTGACAAGATTTATCTAACATCATAACCGATGAAGTGGCACCTTTTCCACAATGTGTAAACCCATATTGGCTGGTTTTTTACTTGGCTTTAATCAGATATTATATTTATTATTATATTTATTTTATTATATTTTTTTATATTTATAATTTTTATTTTATTATATTTTTATATTTTTGTTTATTATTATTGTTGTATTTATTATTATATTTATAATATATATATTATATTACAGGCCTTTTCTGGGAGAAAGTCTGCTCACAGAGCCCGTGCTCTGTCAGAGCCTGGAGCAAAGTCTCCAGACAGGGTGGCTGCAGAGCAGTGCCTGTCAGGGAGATAAAAGAGGGAACCATATGGTGCACTTCAGCCTCAGCAGCACAGCCTCCAGCAACTTGCACTTGTGAAGTGTTTTTCAGAGGAAAAAAAAAAAAAACCATGAAAAAATGGAATACTGCGATCTTTTCTTAACTTTTGGCGGTTGTTTATGCTCAATAATGGGCTGATGCTTTTGTTTCCAGCTGAAATTAACATTCTTTGGCCTGTAAAACGTAGCTGCAGAAAAGATGTTGGCTCCTGGTCATACAGGAATAATTCCTAAGTGGGAGAATTTGGGGTTTGAAGTAACTCGTGGCAGTGTCACACAGGACTTCAACCACACAAGGGAGCCACATCCTCTGACTTTTTCAGACCCTTCCAGACCCTTCTTAATAGAACTGCTCTCTTCACATCGTGCTGAGATGTAGATATGAAAAAGCCACAAACTTTGTGTCTTCTTGCGAGCTAAATTATGGTCTTGTTCCACTTTTCATGCCCAAAGGGATAAAGAAAAGGCTTTCTTGAGGATACATTCAATGAGCCCCTTCTCTTCCCTGAATGCTTTGGTGGCAGTGGGAAATAAGGCAGAAGGGCTTTGAATTTGGGCTGCATTCCACTAGATTTTTACAGTTTTGAGCATTCTAATTGCTTTTCCATTTTAATAAGTTCTTCTGAATTTAATTTAGATACTAAATTATTTCCAAAGAACACTCTCCTTATGTTTAAATGAACTGTCATATAAGGCTGCAATGAACTGTAAGAAACCTTGCTCCTGCCTCTTCCTATAAAGCATGAAAGTTTTGAAGCATTTAATGTTTCTTTTTAATGGCTAGTTTTTCTAGGGACAACAGGGACAATGACTGTAGAATGGACATCATTATCTGTTAGTGTTTGCTCACATGTTCTCCACAGTGATATAAATCCAAACATTCTCATATTTTCTTGTCCTTATAAAAAGGAAATAACACTGGCATTTATTCTCAGATGGGACTATGTGGCAGTTACAGTTATACAGAAAAAAAAAGAAAATCCTCAGAATGTTCCTGCTTTATCCCCAAATTTTTTACTGTTCTCTTTGTCACTACTTTTCTGACCAATTCTATTTAAAAGTGTAGTTCTTACATCAAAACAGACCCTAAATCCAAAAAGCAATATCTTGCCCTTGGCTTTACCTGTAGATGATTAGTTACGTTGACTCCTATGAACTTTCAATAACCAAAAGACCAGAAATTCCCCTAATGTTGCACACTTCAGTATGAATACTTTTAAGTTACATTTTTTAAAATCTCACATCTTCTGAAAGAGAGCTGTATACAAGTTGTATACAAGCAACAGAATTTAAAGGTTTGGAAGCTGGAGATTTTCCCAATAAGGACATTTGAATTCCTGGTACTGAAATACAAATCAGAATCAGGCTGTAGCTGCAGTTGTAATACTTAAAGCACAATGTTTTGGAGAGCTGTGGGAAGGAAGGGAGAGGTGTAACAACCACAGACTGAGTACAAGCAGTAAAAATGACCCCAGTGTCAAGGTTACAGTGATACCAAAGTGCTTTTCAGTTTTACTTGACTAATGACCAAGAGAGAGCTCTGTGCTGGGAGAAAAGGAGCTGCCTCCAGCTGATGTCTCCTCCTTCTCTCTGCCAGGACCTGCAGAGGACTGTGACACAAATCGACCCACAGAACACCAAGGTCCTGACCTTTATCACTTACATCGGCTGTGGAATATCTGCCATATTTTCAGCTGCAACTCTGCTGACATACATTGCATTTGAGTGAGTATCAATTCTGTGAAATGCATCCCAAAGAGGGACCTGTATGTGCAGAATAAAATCAGTTAGTTACGTGGTTGGTGTGGGTTATTTGCCTAGGAAGGGAAATCCCTGTTTGAAAAAATCAAACCTGCAAAATTAGGGTCACACTGTTGTAAAGTGGAAATTTTTTCAAGGGGTCTTCGGTTCAGAGTCTTTCCTCCAGTTTCTAATGTGTTGTGCTGCTCAGACCTGGGAATAAGGTGAATATACACCAAAATTTTCCTTTTGGGAAGACAGAATCCTCTAGATTTTGAATAGATAGCTATTATTTAAAAAATAATTTTAAAGAAATTCTCAAACAGGTTTTTTTTAAAAAACCAAACAAAACTTGCCTATGTGAGCATAACAGGTTCCAAGTTTAAAAAGAAATTTCTGATTAGAGCAATTATATTCTGTATCACGTCAGAAAGAAGTGGGAAGAAAGATAAAATGAAAATGTGAAGTGTTACAACAACTTCAACAGAAGTCCTGCTGAAATGTGAAAGTGACTCAAGAGAAAGCAAAACTTTTGAAGTAGTAGAGTTCTGTGAACAGTGAAAAGAGAAAATGAAGTCATGTCAACACAAAGAAAGCATTCTGCCAGTAACAGGACAGGACAGAGGAGCTGCTACAGGATCATTTTCTGGGGACAGAAGGGGAAGGGGGGCTGGGTTTTCAAGTTTTAAATATCTTCAGTGATTGCATTCCTATTACATTACCTATGGTATAGTTCTGGTTCAAGTTGGTAGAACTACTAGAACACTACCCACGTTTCAATGGGGATCAGTTAAAAAAAGATACTTGTTCTACAGTCTTCATACGATCCTATTTAAAAACAAACAGAAAACCACATCCACTGGGCAATACAGTCCAAAAACTAAGCTAAGATTTTTAAATAAAATGATCACAGATGACCTTCTGATCAGCTATATTTTTTTGTTTTCAATTCCTTCAGCTTTCACTTATAATAAAAAGTACTAGTTTATACTTAATTCAAAAGGGTTTTTTTTTTCAATTAAAAAAAAATCAGTTGCTAAAATATTGCAGCAGTTAATTAGCTCATTATGGACCCAAAGAACTGGTAGCTTATCCCCAGCCTCACAGCAGCAGCCTTCAACCATCCCCCACAGAATCACCCACCACTGTGTCTTACTGCTCAAACCCAGCAGGAAGGAGTTCCCTGTGTTTTTCTGACTTTGTGAAGGGTGCAATATATGTTTTGTATGATTTCATTTCAAGTTAATCATCTGCACCTCTTTCTCATTCATTAGGAAGCTGCGAAGAGATTACCCATCCAAAATCCTGATGAACCTGAGCACAGCCCTGCTCTTCCTCAACCTGATTTTTTTGCTCGATGGCTGGATTGCATCCTTTGACATTGACGGCCTCTGCATTGCTGTAGCTGCACTTCTGCACTTTTTCCTCCTGGCCACCTTTACGTGGATGGGACTGGAAGCTGTCCACATGTACATTGCTCTGGTGAAGGTGTTCAACACCTACATTCGGCGATACATCCTGAAATTCTGCCTCATTGGCTGGGGTGAGTTCAGGGGATGCAATGTTTACATGGCATCTGTGCTGCTGCATGAAATGCTCTCTGTAAATGCTGCGATATAAAAGCTCTCTGTAAGAAATGCAGAGTAGAATTAGTAATACCAGCGTGTTGTTTCCTTCCCCCAGCCTGCAGCAGTGCTGGCACGCTGCCAGCCCCCTCTGTCACCAAGCTCCCCGTGTGACTCTGTAAATATTCTCTAGCTGGCACTCTCCACCCAGAGCAGCTCACAGCCCCAGAATGAGTGGAGAGACCAGATAAACTGGTCTTGTTTCCCAAAGGGGCCAGAGCGGGAGAGGGGAAATGTGAGTTTTGGGTCAGAGATGGAGAACTGTGCCAACACAGTGAATGCAGAAACTCTTGCACTTACTGCAAAGCCTATGGAGGTTTTGCATTGACTTTCAAAAACTTTAAGTCCAGCTTAAATTTTCTTGCCAACAAATACAAAGGCTACTGTGGAATCAGAAACAACCAAAATTTTCTGAGATTCAGCAAAGCGTTTAAACCACTAAGAGATCCTGGCCGCCCTAAGCAACGTACACAGCAGGAATTAAATGGAAAAAGTAAGACTGAAAAATAACTGCAAGGCTTAAGCAGCAAGACTTTTATTCTTCATTTTTGTCTATATCAGGAATCTGTGGTTTCTCCCTGAATGCACATATTGTGTTTGAAATCATACAAGACAATACAAAGCCATTAACCTTAGGGCTAGAGCACTGACCTCAGTACAGCTGATAATTGATGTCTTTGCATTGGCAACCAGCATCCTTTTTGGCAGCCTCAGCAGGGGACAAGGACTGAGTGGTCGGAAAAGCAAATTAACCTCTTCCCCTTTGAATCTGTTCTGTTATAGCAAGGATAAGGCATGTAAATAAGGCATATCAGGGAACGAACATTTCTTTTGTGTGAGCTGTACCTTTCTGCAGAGTTCTCTCCTGCATAGTTGTCTGTTTTCCCCAAATACTCCCTCTACTTTTTTTATTAAGAAATCCGTAGTTTGCTTTATGGAAGTGAGGGGAACACATTTAAGTATATATAATATATATAATGCTGTAGAAGATGTGTAATATGGGATATATAATATAATGTGGTTGAGAGAAGCAGTGGAGAAATTACAGATTTAAGTACGTGTTCCCCAGTTACACAACTTAATGAATTCACATGAGCATGAAAAAAATCCCTCAAAAAGTTCCTAATACCATCCCTCCACGAGACCTCATTTTTGCAATAATTTGTTAATCTCACCATGTAATGAGAGCCTGTGTGCAGTTGCGAATTTAACTTTGGGTAATTAAGGGATATTATTTTACTTTAGTTTATTATTTTACTTTAGTTTCCTTATCACATACTAAACTTCTTCTACCTTACAGAACATTACAAGGCTTCTTCATTAATGCCTGTTAATTGCTTTGATAGTTCTATATATTTGTACTGTTTGAAAAACTGTTTCCTTCTACCTTCTCAGTGCAGTTTTCTCAGGGTGCTCTGTATTAAATCTATAGAGATGGAGACATCAATAATTCAGCTTAGCACGGTGAATTTGAAAGTTTAGGAGATTTGAAAGCTCACAAACTTTCTTGTGTTACAGGTTTGCCAGCTCTGGTGATAGCAATTGTTTTAGCAAGTGCTAATACAAATGCAAGTCATATTTATGGCAAAGAGTTGTATGGCAGAGATGCTAACGGGCAAGGAGGAGATGACTTGTGAGTATTTCTTTTGGTCTCTTAAAAGGCAGCATTTTTAGTTGCTTTGGAAAAGTCAATGGTGAATTAAGCAAGCAAAAAGGGCAAAACTGTCTTCTGAATGATTAGAATCTGTAATGTGAAGAAGGATTCTTAGGAAGAAGGATTTTCTTAGGAAACTGGGAGGGAAATCTGCATTACCCAATGCCAGGTACAAACATGCCTCTGGCAAAAGAATAATTTATAGGTTTTGTCACGAAAATAAAATAAAAATACCTGTTTTGGTTTGTCTTAAATGAAAGCTATATTTCCTAGGTAAGAGCGAAGAAAGAAGTTGTATAAAAATAGGTTCCTTTGTAAATAAACCAGCCTTTTGCCAAGGTAGTTCAATAGTCCTCTGTGTTCTTCTCTTGATGTCCAGATAATAACTCCAAATACCAACATTTTTATATGAGTGCTCTTTTCCTTGCCTAGCAAAGCTCCATCATGATAAATAAAACTTTAATTTTTTTATTTTATTATGGTATCATGCTGAGCATTCAGGCCATTTGCTGCAAGAGGAATTAGTCAGATCTCTCATATGGCTGACTGTCAAATGGCTGCCTCAGAAGTCCTGCTGCTTCTCCAGTCGTGTTCAAGTTCTCCTTTAGCTCCAGTGGCAGAAATTTGGGATTTTTGACACTGAAGATCCAAGTTTGCCCATTCTGTTATTAAAACATTCAATGCTTCACATAGATGACAGCAGTGAATTTTTTGGGTTCTTTTCATGATGGGATTGCAGTTCCCACTGCTTCCCACCTTTTTAATTAGCTTTGACTGAAATGAGGTGCAGCCCTCAGATTTCTCATATGGTAATACTATAGGCCATAGTCACTTAAGATGCCTCTGGGCTTCATCCTGTTTCCAAACAGAAAATGGACAAAGGTTTCATTTTACATTTTAGCTCTGCATTGGTGGTATCAGAAATCAGCTCATTTTCCTTTAGTCATATAAATAATTGGAGCATAATTTCCATTAACCAAAAATGATCCTTTTTTACATTTTTTTATTTTCAACTTTTTTACAGCTGCTGGATCAAGAATGAAGTCGTGTTTTATGTGACTTGTGCTGGCTACTTTGGAATCATGTTTCTGATGAACGTTGCCATGTTCATCGTGGTGATGGTGCAAATCTGCGGGAGGAACGGGAAGAGAACCAATCGGAGCCTGAAGGAGGAGATCCTGAGGAACCTGCGGAGCGTGGTCAGCCTGACCTTCCTCCTGGGCATGACCTGGGGCTTTGCCTTTTTTGCCTGGGGGCCCCTAACTCTGGCTTTCCTGTACCTCTTCTCAATTTTCAATTCATTGCAAGGTAAGCTGAGTTTTTGTTTTATCTATGCCATCATGATTTTTTGCCTTTTTTTTACACCTCTTTTGTATGGCTTTGTGGCCTTTTGTATTCTTGGTGTTTCTTTTAGCCTACATTCCCAGACTTGATGTTTTGTTGAGTTGGGAGACCGAACATCTTGGAGGCCTCAGACACCAAGGTCCTCTCTGGACACATTTTGTAAACTCAAAGCTGGGTCTGGCCAGGGGAGGGTTCCTGGGGAGGGGGGTTCACTCGGCCTCACTCCCTGGGCAATCTTTGATAGATGTGCTCATTTGTAACACCTATAATTCCATACCCGATCTATGGTGGGGGTGCATTTTGGGGTGGGCATTTCCATGTGCATGTTGGGAGTGTTCCACCTGGACAGAGAGCACCAGGGATCCTTGGAATAAATACTGAGGGAAAAACCCCTTTTTCCTTTCTGACCGTGCTGGGCTCTGATTTTAAGAACAGGGATAAAACATCACTATGAACAAATAATGTTTGATCTGTTACTGTTCTGGGGCACACCATGTCCAGTGGTTGCACTGGGGAACTCATATCCAAACTCTCCAGGTTTTCCTCTGATACTAAACCACCATTAGTTTCCCCTTATGTGGAGTAATGATACCGAGTACACATGGGTTCAATATCTTACATAAATTATGGTTTCAAGGTCTTTTTCCATAAAATGAACGATATAATAAATAGAGCTCCTCCCAGCTAACAGTCTGCAGTGTTCTCTGTTGAGATAATGACCTTCAGCATTTCCTTTCACTGATTGTCACAAATATAGGAAGCCTTTTTCCTTAATTCATTCCTGTAGAGGATCTCTAAAACTCAAAACTATTTTATTAGGGCATAAGAAACTCATAAAACAAACTTCAGTCCTGTCTCAGAGTGGAGAGATAGCAGAGACATATGGGATATTCTTTGTTTTAGAAAAATCCAGTGACTGTTATAGTCAGTTTATTTTTTTTCCTTTACTCAAGTTTCCAAAATTTTACTTTTCCAGCGTAGTTTGTCTTTCTGAAAAATGCTGTAAATTGTAATCAAATGGTTAAAAATTCCAGAATTATATAGCTGACATTTAAAAATATTTCAGCTCAGAGCTAAAATGTGCATATGTTTCAACTGCCATAAAATTCTCTACCAGTTCTTGCCCTGCCCACCTATAAAGAACAACTCAAAACATAATGAAGAGAAAACCCCAAAAAGGTCATTGAAAGTGCATGTGTTATACCACACACATATTGATATAAAAAACAAATCTCTCTGAAAAAAAAACTAAAAAACCAAACTCAAGAATGCCATTGGAGGAGCATGTGTTACGCAACACAAATATTGAGATAAAAATTAAATTTTCCTTGGGTCAGCAGAATACCTTCTCTTTATGGAAAAAGTACTTCATGTCACCCTGTGTGGATTTTATCTGATACAGTTGAGATGTATTTACTGTGCAGAAAGATTTATTGAGTTTTCATGGAAAGAGAATAATGGTGTGGGTTTTTGTTTGGGTCAGTTTCAACCTAAAATGCTAAGAAAAATGGCAAAAAATTTCTGGATGTGGTGTTCTTACTGGAGACTGTTTATTCCAAAGGATAGATTCTGATACTCCCCTAGCAGCATAATGAAGTATTTACTGCACTGTGTCTGTGTTAGAAATTTAGAAGGGCCTAGAGAGATCAGAAGTATGGGAAGAACATGAAAAAAGATTTAAATTCTGAAAAGCTTGCCAAGGGTCAAACTGAACAAGTTCTCTGTAACCAGAATTTCCAGTGCAGTCAATTAAGCTTGGATGTGCAGAGTGCATACAAGGTTGGCCACCACTGTTCAAGTCTCCATGGGGTAATAGCACTATTTAATGGAAAATGAATATTTGGGAGGCCGTTAAGTCAGAAGATGAAACTGAAAAAGATGAGAAGTAAATGTAAAAAAAAGAGTGATGAGCTTTTGATGGATCGTGGTAGCAATGATGATGCACTCTATGCTCAGGCATGTCATATCAAGTAATAGGAGATAATTTCTATCTGAAATTACACATTGCTGTCTCAGAAAGAGCTGGGCAAAGCTAAAGAATAAAGGAAGAGCATGTTTAAAATCCCTTATAACTGGTGCAGTCTTCATGTGGCAGTAAGGGGATGGAATGGGGCAAATCTGTATCAGGAAGCATTTCCTAGCAGCAAAAAAATTTCAATATGGCAAGTCTTTCATCAGTAATAGCAGCTTAATTATGGAGATGTTGGTAAATATGTCTATTCTCTCTCAAGTGTTTGAAAGCTGCACGAGCATTTCATGCTGTACCAGCAGCCTCCATCAGCAGTTTTATGGGCACTGGCAATGAAAAAGCAAATTGCAGCAACTGCTAGTGTTACTGTACTTTGCTATTTCATCTACATAGGAAATTATTTTTCTCTCCTTGACGCTCAGAGTGAAAAATCTGGGAACATTTCTTTTTTGGCTGCTCATTTTATATATATGCCTGGGCAAGCCAAATACTTTCAAGTCAGAGCCAAGCAAGAGCCAAGCCTAGGGTCTGATTTGTCTCTGGGAAACAAAACCAGAGCTGTACTACTAAAAGCACATTGTAAACTTAATGAATAATGAAATACAGAGAAAAAAATCCTGGAGACCAAGCCCAGACAGGGCAAAGGCAAAGTAGTTAATGCAGTCCATTTGTTTTACATTACTATGGAATATGCATTTTCTTCTTAACTGTTCAGAACATTCACTGCAATTTAATAAAGCATCAATTTACTAAGTTTGTAAGCTGTGTAGAGGCCCTGAGAGGAACTCTGGGCCACAACCAACTTCATACCTCTAACCCTGTAAGAGCTGCTAGTGGTTGCATTGGACTTGCTCTGGGATTTAAACAAACCACATAGAAAAATAATTTACTAAATGCAAATTCAGTATCCATAATCCAAGAGAGGTTACACTAGAGATGCATTAAGGTGATGCCTTTTTTAAAATGCGCTTTTCCTTTTTTTTCCCCATCAGGTCTTGAAAAATTTTGTAGAAATTGTGTTTCATGACCCAAGCCCTACCTAAAGTTAACTGATTTCAGAGGTCTCAGCCTGGCTTGACGGCTGTGAGCAAATACAAGCCCAGTTCAATGTCATGAATTAGTGCAAAATTAGACCTCAGCAATTTGGGAGAGAGACGATAATTTGACTCTCCAGAGCATCTTTATCCAAGCTCTACCCTGCCATTGTGTTCTGCCAGCTGAAACATACTGGACATCAGCAAACAGAACTGCTCATGATGATCAGAAAGGAATGGTTTAGAGGAAGCCACTTGACCACGTTTGCCCACATTATGTAGCATTTATTCACATTTAAGATAAAATCACGAGGGATCTGGCAGTGGCGTTTGGCCATCGGGTGTTTGACCTCGGGTTGGCTCTCTCAAGAGAATACAAATAAAACAAGAAATAATCTAAGCCACAGAACAGCAAAAGATTCCACAGCCAGTGCCTGCCTGAGAAGAGTCAGCAGCATAGGAGATTTCCAGCTACTACATTTAGCTCTATAGTGCATCTGTGGGTGATGAAATTGTACCACACATCCTCTTAAGACCTACCTTATCACATGGTAGGATGCTTATCTCCTGTCTTGAAAGTAAAAAATTTAAAATTGCATGAGAAAAATCAACTCTATAGAAACATTCTTAAACACAGTTGTTACAATTGCATCTGCAAATCAGTTTGTTTTCTTTGGGATTAAGTAGCTGGACTAATTAGTACTCGTGAACATATTCTTACCATTTTCATAACTGTTTCAAGTACATGCATGTGATGCACATAAATCCAAGTTTGTTTTTACAGGACACCCTTAAGTGCCATTTACAAATGTCTGGTTTTAAAAGAATACAGCCCACAGTTCTGTACATATGGAACCATATCCTGCATATAAAATACCTCCTTACTAATATAATAGTGTTGGTATTTACTTTGCAATCTCTCTTTCGCAGTCCTGTTGGATGCAAAATAGCCATTTGTTTCAATGAAAAGACCTTTTAATCATTTTCCTCTAGGCCAACAAAAAAATAACAAAATAAAAAAACAAACAAACAAAAAAAAACCCACAAAAAACCACATGAACACTGAGCTGAATCTAAATCAACAATGCCAGTAAAAGACATCCTATTCTCTGTATTGTGATATCCCAGACACTTACACAGCCACTAGAGGATGGGAAAACTGTAGATAATTTCCATACGTCTTAAATGATGCATGGATGACAATAACAAAATCTTAAAATTACTTTTTTCTTTGTGCTTCACACTCTTCTGATAACAACCTTCAGTTAATCTGTTTATCTGTTTATAAATACCTGCTTGATTGGGTGTTTATTTGCTTTTGTCACAGGTTTGTTTATATTTGTATTCCATTGTGCTATGAAAGAAAATGTGCAGAAACAGTGGAGGAGGCATCTCTGTTGTGGCAGATTCCGCCTGGCAGACAATTCAGGTAAAGGCATTTCACAGCTCCCCTCCTGAGGGGCTGCAGGTGTCTGTAACAGTCCAGGTAAACAGCTTGCTATGTTATTTTTTATATAATGCAAGGTAAGCCAGAGATGTGGAAAAACAGATTAATCATAGGCTGTCACTTCAGTACTAGTAATTGCCAAGGGACTTTTCAGATATCACTTCATAAAAATTCTCAAATCTTTCAGTGTTCCATGAAAGGCAGCTGGTAAATTTTGTAGTGCCATGGGCATGGTTTTGGAAGGCCCTTCAGACCCTAAAAATAAAAAAAAAATTAAATAAGGATCCAGAGATTCAAATTTTGTCATTCAAAATCCAGTCTTACTCATTTTCTCCTATATTAAAGTATGTTGACTTTGAATTTTGTGGACTGTTAAGCTGATGTAAGAGCAATTCTTAAAAGTTGCATAGAAATATTCTGCCTTCTTTTGCTTTTATCTTTGCCTTTTTAAACTGTCCTGTCCTTTGCCATTTAATTCAGAGACTATTAGAGACTCAGAAACATGGAAAATTCCTTTAACAGACGCCTGCTTAGGTTCTGGAACTGAAGTTCATCGGCAGCAGTCAGAAAGGAGAGGTGTTGGTTTGGACACATGGAAAGTGCAGCACTTGGGCCACTGCATTGAGAGTTTCCTGCCCCTTTGGGCATCTTGGAGGGCCTGAGACTGCTGTGGTCAGGCAATGGCTCCTCCTCTGCTGTCTGGTGTGATTTGCACCCCAAAATTCTTTCTCAGATGGTTCTTGTTCAATGACCAGTGCTCAAATCTACAGCTGGTGTCAGGTGGAACAAGCTCATTGCTTGCTATGCTGAGCTTTCATTCTGTAGCAAGAAAACTCCACTCATTATTTCAAGGAGTTAATACAAATTAGGAAAATCATATTCATTCTGATCAGACGTCCAAATTGATTCGTGTGTTCAACTTCATCAGACATCCAATTGTTTCATATGTTCAGTTTCCATCTGGTTTATCCTGTAACTCCTGAACTGAAAAACGAAGATGGATCAAATTATTTCCTTTCTTTTTTTATGCTGCTGTTGGGCAGCTTGTGGGTATGAATATGGTGGAGATAAAAACATGAAAGGTTTGAATATTTCAATGGTATAGTTAATGTGATCTCATTATGCCTGGCATTAACCAGTTGATATCCACGGGCTGGTTTTAATCTCCATGAACCTGACACTGTATTCAGGCAAAACAGTGAAATATAAGTCAAATGTGAGTTTTCATATCTAAACCCTGAAGCAATAATTTAGGATAAAGTATTTGTCTTGATTTAAATCAAGACCAAAGTGGCCCAAGTGTTGGACTTCTCTTGCATTTTGTGAATTTCATTGAAGTACAGTGAATAACAGCAAAATGAATAAATTGTGAAACTTTCTGCACTTACCTGCAATTACATGATACAAAAGTAGTTAGGTACTTTTATTCTGCTAGTATCAGGACACTTGTGATGGGTTTTTCAGTGTTAGTTTTCTTTGGTCAGCTTATTGGTATTAGCTATTTAATTTAATTTTGGAATTGTTCCAGCATAAGACCCTATTGTATTAATAGTGTGGACAAAATTATTTAAATGTGAACTATTGAATAAACTTTATTATTATGTAAGTAGTGCACCAATATGCTAAACAAGTTAGTTGTTAGTATGTAGTACCTTCCTCAGCAGCAGCAGCAGATCAAACCCTCAGATGATAACATCCCCGTAAATGGTCCTATCTATCCCTTTCCTATCACCTTTGGATTTTGCTCTCCAGGTCAGGAAAGTTTGGGATCCCTATACTGCTACAGAGCCTCTCTGCACTCCTGCATTCTGGAAAGCCAGGCCACACTTGCAGTTCTGCTGTCCAGCCAAACCATTGTTAGAGTGTTAGAGCCACCAATTTCAACTGCTGTGGCATAGTAAAGCAAGTCTGAATAATTTTATAGTTCTTTAGAACCAAAGAGGATACCTTACAGGAAAAGGATAGGGTAGTTGTTATAAGCAATGCTAAGAGATGCATCAGATATTGAAATAATCATAACTGTATAAATTAGGCATTTATTGTCTATGGTACTTATTCATGTAAAACTTCTCAATCATTTTTAGATTGGAGCAAAACAGCAACCAATATTATAAAGAAGAGTTCTGATAATCTTGGGAAATCCTTATCCTCTAGTTCCATCGGTTCCAACTCAACCTACCTAACATCCAAATCAAAATCTACGACAAATACATATTGCAAACGAAACAGCCACACAGGTGAGTTCTTGCTCTGCAACCCAGTGCATCTGTGAATACACAATTTTGTGTTAAAGGCACAGTAGGTGTGTCTACCCTAAGGTTAACGTGAGAAAATGTCACCTGTACATAGTGTTAGTATTTTTAAAACACATGTTACTGTTTAATAAGAATCCTTACCTGACATGCAATACATCCAATCTATAGAGCTGATCTCCACATGTTCCCGTGCTAAATGAAATAGGCTTGATGAAAGCAAATTTTGCTTCTTATCCTATTGCAAACACAGGGTAGCCAAAGCAGAGAGAGATGGCGTTCTCCACCCGAGGTAACAGGAAAGCTGCCAGCACAGCTGGAAATAGGAATCAAGCCTTCAGAGTCCAACAGCTGAGTGTCTTGGTTAAACTCCTTTCTTCTAACTGTAAACATTTCTGGGTAAAACGACAAACGGAGCCTACTCGGAGATGGATTTTGTGTTCCCAGAGCATGCATTGTCTTGCCCTCCTACAAATAGCCATATCTACTGCTTATTTAATTAGCTGTCAATGGTATATGTAATAAAAGGCATCGTCTGTATTCCACTCGTGCCGTGAAAATGCGCTCATTGGAAGAAGACTTTAAGGGAGAGAGAGCAGCTGGAATGATTTGCAAGTTTGGTTGTGTCTTGAGATAATATTTCAGAAATTCACTTATAGAGTTCAGATTTTTTTTGTTAGTCTGTTTTTGTGAGTGCATGTTTTTGTCCTGTGTAAAGTCACATGGCATTATTACACAATACTCTTTTATAAATATAGTGGAAATAAACTCTGCGCACATATGTAACTCAAAGGTGTGTTGACTTGCTTTAAAATATGTATTAGAAAAAATGTTTAGATATGAAGTAGATGATTTTACTAGAAGGAAAATTATGTTGTTTCTTAAGTATTAATTCATTAAGCCTCCAATGCCTCATTTATGATGGCACACTCTCCTTTCTTGATGCATGGAATAGTTTCCAGGAAATACCTATTTTTTTTATTGATGATCATTAGGTTCTTCAGTTAGGCACACATCCCTTTTTTTTAAGAATTACACTGTTGTTTAGTCATTGACCAATATTCAATGCAACCATTAGCACGAGGGATTGCCCATTGGGTATTTTAAGAATTTAAAACTTTATTGGGTATTCACAACATACATGAAGCACATCTGCTTTGAATACAGTAAAAAAGGAAATTATTATCTTAGAAATTCCTGATAACTGATAGATCCTGAGCTTGCTCTCAGGACTGCTGTTCCCAAGGGCCCTGGGAGCACAGGGCTGCTCCAGGCCAGGCTGGGTGTGCAGTGCACCCAGCTGCCCTCATCCAGGTGTTCCTTAATCCCTGCCCTCATCCAGATGTTCATTAATCCCTGCCCTGTGGGAACACCTCTGCCAGCAACCTTCCACAAACAGCACCTTTAAACCCCCCATCCCAGTGCTGTTGTGGATTTAATTGTGGAGGAGGACAGCGCTGTGCCCTTCCTGCTGCAGGCAGAGAATTCCCTTTTGTGCTCCTGACAGATCCTTGGGTTTGGGATTAATGATAAAAATATGCTTAAATGCTTTGTTGGATTCAGGGCTTTTTATCAGGCTAGCAATTAAAAAGACTTTGTGCGGGAGTTTTTGCAAGGTGTTCTTGAAATAAAAAAAAAGAAACTGTTTCAGATAAGAAGTAATAATGTTAAAAGAAACTTGCTCGTATATATTCTTCAAAAATTAGGAGCTTAATCCCGTGCATAAATTATTCCTAAATAGGATTGCTGTTCTTGATGTAATCAAAGATTGTGATGTGATGGTTTATTAGACATCAGGGTAATACAACAGTTTTCTTTTTATTTTTTGATTTTTAATACATTTTACTTTGTTCTCTAAAAATACACATCTTATTGTGATACTCCACAGGAATTTTTGATAACACTAGGTTTTTAATTACAGACGTATCTTCTCATGTGTAAAAATAATACAATAATAAAAAAATAACATTCAGATTCAGATTTTTAATACAGCTGAACCTCTCAGTTTGCCAACTTAGCTAAATTGCAGGCAAATAATGTCATAGCTCCATGTCTTGGCAAGTCTTGTTGATATGGTTATGATGTGCTCCCTGGAACTGACCCAAGCATTCGTGTGTTTGTGGTGTAGATAATGTCTTCTAAGGCCCTTTCCTCTCCAGTGGTGGAGCATTCCAGGTAAAGTGAGAATTGCTTTTACTGAGTGCATGGTTGGAGCAGGGTGGAGGGAGGCTTCTTGCATGATGTCCTCACTGATGCAGAGGATTTTGCTAATCAGAAACGCTGCTCATTTCTCTTACATCTTGCTCCACTGATGCTGCATCAAAGGACAAGCACGCTTCAGGCTCTGGGTGTCTGCACTCTGCATGGGGCACGAAGCACTTGGAAGACACCATTTCAGAAAAGAGACCATGTCCTGGCATTAATGCCTGTGTACAGTAGTCTGGGGAAAGGAGATTGTCCTGAAACACCCATACACAAAGCATACATTAAAAACCAAAACCAGTCTGGTCGAGTTCCAGAAGATTGTTCAGTATTTATCAAAGTTATTACAGGAAATTTAATGTATTTATATTTGGTCTATGGCCATTACTGGATTAGTCTTCTAGACACTGAGATTTTTATATCCATTAGCACCCAAAATGACTCTGAGTGATGAAATAGATATGCCTGAAAGGTGTCCTGGGAACTGCTGCTTGAATACAGAATGCACCAACCCAAATATTGGATGGACCCTCATGAGTGAACAAAAGAGCCCCTTGTGCCCCAGCTGTCTACAAACCCAAACCAAACTTGTAGAAAGTACTTTAAATACCCTGTGAATTAGAAGTTAAGACTATCTCTGCAGAGAATTTGGTCTTCCAACTCCCACTTCCTTTGGGGATGCACGATTTTAACCCTGCACTTAGATGAGAAGCATTGATTAGTAAATTCATACATTTGAATGGCTCTCAGTACTCAGAAATTTGCCATTGGACGTGGAGTTATTCACTGCAATTCATGAACATTCTTGCCTGCTTTGAAAAACTCATCCTGATAAGCCTCAACATGCCTGTTTCTGTTTTAATGAGTGAAACTGTTTCGATTTCTCTGTCTGCAATCCATTTCTCCTTTGCAACACTTTATGCTCTTTTACAGCTTGATATCATGGACTTTTCCAGGGATGGGCTACTTTTCTGTTTATTTTTAGTTGGTTTATGTCTAAGAACAGTTTTTTATGAAATCATAGTTCGAGTAGTATGCTTAATTCTTAAATGATCCTTTCACAAGGAATTTTTGGAGATGACTTCACCGAGGTCTTGTAAACAGCCATCAAAAATATCACTTGTAGAAAACATTGCTTCCCAGGGTTCTCCACCTTGCTGCTGGCTGCCAGATCTTGCCCAGGGTCAGAGAGTTAATTCCAGTTTCACTGCAGTGGAAGAGATAAGAAAGAGCTCGTTAGGACAACAGAGTTGGGAAAATGAGAGAGCAGCTCTCTCCTCATTCCTGCAGTGTTAGCTCTACCTGCTGCCCACTCTCTGAACAGCACTCGAGAGCTGCTGGAGCAGGAATTTCCCAGTCTGGCTGGGAGCTGCCTCGCTCCTTTACACCTCCAGCTTCACCCTTGGCCTGCAGCTCATGGGCTCTGAAGGGACACCCAGCTGTTACATCAGTCAGTCCCTTCAGCTTTTCAGCCTGCACCCTCCACATGATGGAAAAACCAAAGTGGTGCTAGGCAAGAACAAAGTTTAAGTCAGTTTTGGCTTTGGTTGTCTGCTTTAAGATGCAAGACATCCTCTGCTGCATTCAGCACAGATTATATTATTTCTGTGCATAGCTCAGAATATCCAGTGTTGAAATAATTAAAGCTGTTTACTGTCATTCAACAGTACTTTGTTATGTGGAGGTGCTATTTATGGAGGTCCAGTGCTATCAACATGGTTTTGGTTTGTAAGATTCAGAGCAGCAGCAGTAAATTAAGATATTAAAAGGTCATTGGAGTCAATAACACTTTAGGCAAAATAATGGGGGGATAATTTCAAGAGATACCTGAAAGGTCTGCCCACAAAACCAGGCATCTCAAAAGAATTCAGAAGAAGCACTGACAAGCCAAAAGGGCATTAATTTAATTTAGCAGTAGTGGCAATTGAAGGCATATCTGTGTGGGGGTGACACATCTCTTAAACTGTGAGTTCGCTTAAGAGGCCCTAACTTCTTCTTGTTGCTTTTTCCTCCTCTCAGAGAACGTTTTTCTTGACAAGCCATCTTCAAAATTTGCCCAAGAGGACGGAGAACAGACATCAATCATCCCTGTCCACCAGGTTATTGACAAGGTCAAAGGATACTGCAACCCTCACTCCGACAACTTCTATAAAAATATCATCATGTCCGACACGTTTAGTCGCAGCACAAAGTTCTAACTGAGTTTCTGATATATTGGAATACAGAGGAATACAAAAAGTCTGCCTGAAATTGAGAATATTGGATGTCATAGAATATGACCTGTTCAGTTATTTTTTCCCAGTTTATTGTGTTCTCCTGTAAACAGCTTCCACTTAAGGACCGATTTCTCTTTCACTGTTGTGGAAAAAGACAATTTTCCACCATGGTATTGAGCTGTTTTTAAATGAGTGCCAGCCACAAATATCTTTTAAGACTGAAGAGCCACAAGCTTAACTTTAAGTTATATAATCCAAAAAGAAGCAAGTCGACTCCTGGAGAAAATAGCAGACATGTCATGCAGTACAGGCAAACTTTTATTGAACAGTTTGCTGATGGTCTTTTTCTTTTGAAAAATATGGATTTTCCCTCTGACACTTGTTAGATTCTTGCTTCTTGAATGTCTAGTGCTGTTCTTTATTTATGAGTGAGTAAAACCCTAACACCTGTTAAAGGGTTATTTTAAACCATTTTTGCCTAAATAGACCTAATTGTGCAAATCTTCCTTACCAAAACAGTGTGTGCTGTAAATGCAGGCCAGTGTGCATCCATATACACAGAAACACAATTTACACAAAGTCATGTTTCAGCATTTATTGATTGGTATGTATGAAATGCAGTGTCTCCCATCTCAAGTCTGCATTTAATGTTCTTTTTCCACAAAATAAAATAATGAAAGGACATTCGACTATATATAGATACAAATACCTACCTAGAACTCTCTCTACACCTATTTTTATAATAATGCACATGGTAAATATGACAGTGTATACCACAGACAATCTGAAAATAACGGACGGTGCTAAAACTTCAGTTTAAATGTTTAAATACAAGAGGAATTCTTTGTAAACCCACGAGTTTGTTGGTCTCTGTACTTCAGATACACCGTATGCACAGACACCTCCATCAGATGGCACCACAACCTTAGGATAACCTGGGATATGTTCACCAAGAGCAGATAAATAACATCTTCCCAGGCACACAGCGTTGTCAGTGTCAGCATCCCTCTCGTGCCTCCTGGAGGCTGTGGATGCAGAGTTTGCCCGGTGTTCAGGATATTAGGGAATTGCACATTGCTCTCCCGTGCCCATAACGCCACCGAGGGCTGTGGGGGTGTGTGTGCAGAGAACAGACAGGAGCATAAAATGCTTCCTTGTTTCACTCTCTATAAATGTGTGATCTATCAGCACGTGGCCTTGAGTGCCAGAAGGGCATCTCTCCCCATGAACCGTGTTTCACCCCATGACAAGCTTTATAAAAATTGTAGCTGCCTGTTTCTGAAGGCATGTGCTGAAACGTCAAAGGTTTTTTCAAGTACTGCTTTCAGAGGAGAATGTCTCCTAATAGAAACTTTCATTTTGAAAATTATTCCTTTTCTTTCAACCAAAATATTTTTAGCCACATATTTAATGATTTGAATTCAGAGAGCAGAAGGTTGTGCTGAGATTTTTCAGACGCCAAGCAGGTGGCTGCTGGGTGATCAGGGATGTGGATTTGTGCTTTCTCTGCTCTGTGCACGTGCTTTTGTGTGCAGAGATCATTTAATGCTGTGACCGCACAAATGGCAACTTTCCCTGGCTGCAGACACCTGGTGGGAGGAGAAGTCCTGGCAGAATTCCAGCCAGGAACTGCTGTCCCCACACGGACCTGAAGGAAACCTCAGTCTCCTGACTGCAAACACGTTTGTGGTGTATGAATGAAGTCAGCCCCACTCACTCAAAATGTAACTAATACCAGGGATGAGTGTTGTCAGATATCTTTAATAATTTGCAGAGAGATTATGTACAAATATTTACTGAATTTATATTTTATCATCCCACTTGCTTAACTACCGTAGATAATAGTGTTCACATAGCAGCTTACTGTGAGATTTCTACCTGATAAGGATGTTCAAAACTGAAGAGAAGGAAAACCAAACATTCCTGAAATAATGAGGAATCAATAAAACATAAGAGATCGGTAAAATATGAATAAAAATAAAACACAGTATCCTGACTGAAGCTGAGCTGTAACCTATCAGTTTAATGTTCATCTACCTGTATTTTTGCTGAATTAAGATTTTTTTTCTCTTTTTTTTACTACCATGTAGTAGTCTTAAACTTTGTGTCACTTAGTTGCTCTTGAATGCTCTCAATTCTACAATGTAAAGCTTCTGTTTTGTAGTTGACATGCTGTAACCTCCCTTGTATATATTTATTTATTTGTGAGGTTAAATATGTCAAATATACTTAGCACTATAATGACTGTTCTTGTTACTTTAATGCTAAGTTTCTGTTTCATCATAGAAGAAGAGGGAAAGAATAATTTCTTATATGTTTTTTCTAAATAACTTGTGAAACAATTTACTGTAGTTCTATCTTTTGCAACTTTGAAGAAACTTGTCAGTGTAATTTGTAATACTAGTCAGTGAAATATAGTGTAACAGCTTTGAAGACGGACTAAAATGGAAAGAAACCTTTTCAAGTAAACATTTTTTTATGTTAGTGTTCCAAATAATTAAAACCTTTTAATAGTGAACGGTTGACTTTTATTTTTCCTTTTTAGTGTTTAATGGCAAAAATTACACAGTGGAATTCTGGAAAATACTCTTGTGTTTTCTTAAGTACTTGAGACAGGTAGACGCCTAGCCAAAATGTTGGAAATAAATGTGCAAGACTAACTCCATCTCATCAGGGGAACACATTTTGCAGAATGTGCCTTTCCCTTTTGTAGTTTACTCAATGCCACATTCAGTGAAGGATCTGCAGGTTATGCAATCTCATTTATTTATGGTGGCAGTCGTGGCATAGAAATGAAAGGAAAATCAAGGCAACAGGATATGCTGGGATGATATTTTAAAGTAATAAAATGAATAATCTGAAAATCAGGAGTTATTCCTTTCTATATGTTTCTCTCCAGCTGAATGAAGTCCATAATTATCAATACTTTCATTTAACTTGTAATCATACTTTGATCACTGCTGAAATATTTGGTTCAGCCAATCACTTGATTAATGCACACTAATATATAAACAACAAATGTCACACACTAATGGCCTACCTTTACTTGCTTGCCTCTAAAGAGCACAGGGAAATATGCTGAAATGTGTCAGATCTGCTCCCCTCTATTTAAGTCTCATCACAGAAAATGCACAGGATACGAGGATTTAGCAATGATATCTCTTAGAAAGCATTAAAAAAAAAACATGGGAAAGGTGACATTTATTAATGTTAATATTATTATATTAATAATAATGTAAATANATAAATATAATCATAATTATATTATTATATTACATTTATAATATTAAAATGCCACCACACTGCTGGGTGTGCCTGTGCACTGCCTGTGTGTCTGTGGACAGTGAGCACCACCCTTGGGCTTTTTGCCTTGGAGAGCGTGGGAGGACCCTCCGAGGGAAGGAGCCCAGGGTTTTTTTTCCAAGTAGAATCTTGGCAGATGCCAAACTTGTAAGGAGTGATTTGCAGCATTTGGGGGTGGATTTATTTTTCTCCTCATTTCATCACTTTTTAAATACCAAGAACAATTTTATTTTAATCCTCTACTGTTAACAGCTTCCTACTGTAACCCATTGAGTTACATAAAATGCCACTTCATTTTATTACTTTTGAAAGGCTGATCTATAATCAGACACATCTATGTAACTCCAGGGACAGCTACCGAGTTACAGGGCAGCAACGTGTCATTCAGGGAGTCATTATAAAAAGTTTTTATGCATTTACTATATATAAAGATGTAAACCCACATATGGGTCAGCAAATTAGGCAAAGGGCTTGGAAGTTAATGTCAGGGCAGTCAATCATGCAAACCAGTGGTGGAGCAGACATTTCATGCCCAGCACTCCAGCTGCTGCTACACCCAGAAGCCTTTCCCCTTCACCCTGCACTTAGCCAGTCTTTGGTTACCTGGTCCTTTTATTTTTCAGATGTCCTGGCACCATCGTGACACTGCCATCCTCAGGACAATAATTTACTGTAGTGCTAAAGAAAGGGAAAGGGAAAAATAAAGAAGAGAAAGGGAAACTGAAACTAAAAGAAGGGAAGAGGTAGTTGCCAGGGCCTGATTTGCGTCTTCCTATAATTTTCACATGATTTCTTGGCTCCTGGCCCTTGCCCAGGTTGTGTCACCCTGACCAACAATGGAGACAAGGCCATGGGAGTTGGTGGAACACACCACCTTTGTGCATTTGTCTGATGCCATCATGATTTTTTGCCTTTTCTTTTATACCTCTTTTGGATGCCTTTGTGGCCTTTTGTATTCTTGGTGTTTCTTTTAGCCTACATTTCCCAGACTTGATGTTTGTTGAGTTGGGAGACTGAACATCTTGGAGGCCTCAGACACCGAGGTCCTCTCTGGACACATTTTGTAAACTCAAAGCTGGGTCTGGCCAGGGGAGGGTTCTGGGGAGGGGGGTTCACTCGGCCTCACTCCCTGGGGAATCTTTGATAGATGTGCTCATTTGTAACACCTATAATTCTATACCTGATCTATGGTGGGGGTGCATTTTGGGGTGGGCATTTCCATGTGCATGTTGGGAGTGTTCTACCTGGACAGAGAGCACCAGGGATCCTTGGAATAAACACCCAGGGAAAAACCCCTTCTTCCCTTCTCACCGTGCTGGGCTCTGATTTTAAAAACAGGGATCAAGGCATCAGTCAATGTAAACTAATATTTTTGACTCCCCAGCTTTAAGCTGAAAATCTGCCATGGTCCTTCAAGGCAACAATTCCAGCATTTCCGTGCTTGAATACTAACCTAGCAATAATATTTCTGTAGTTCAGAAAGAAACTAATGCCTCTCATGACAAGGAATCAGTCTGATAAGCATCACACCAGAAATGGCGAAATAAATCCCATGGAAACCTTTTCTGGAAGGATAACCCTTCCTCAGGGTTTGCTCTCTCAAAGCCAGTGCTGCTGCTGTTCCCATTAGAGAACAGTTTTAGAGCTCATGAGGAGGGCACGTTGTGGTGCTGTCTGTATGGATGGCTCAACCACAGCCACCTGGCAGCACTTGGAGTGACACGGATTTCTCACGGCATGTTCAGTGATCTACCTTACAAAATAAATGCCAGCTTGATTCTTTAGCATGTAACAGATAAGCTAAACTTTTTATTCTGAGTATCCTAGTAAGAGTTCTCAGAAAACATAGCTTTAGATGAAAAGAGTTCTCAGAAAACATAGTTTTAGATGGAAAAGAGTTCTCAGAAAACATAGTTTTAGATGGAAAAGAGTTCTCAAAAAATCCTAGCTACATTCCATACATGAAGTGTAGGAGAAAAAGAAAATGCTGTAACTCTGGTCTGATGTCTTCTTCCACTGCCAGTTTTTTCCCAATCTGGGAGCCCTCCAAAGCGAGGGGAAAAGGCAGCCGTGGTAGGGGAGTGGATCCTTCTCTGCCCAGTGGGCAGAGGACTCCCACTGTCCCTGCCCGGCTGCATTTCACAGGTCTCCAGCACCAAGTGCAGTAAATGCAATCATATTATGCATTTCCAACATTCCACTCTGGCTTTCTTTTCTGCTTGTCTGGCTCCTGCTTTTCCAGCAGAGGGCAGTGGCATATTTCTAGTTGTAAAACCCAGTGAAAAATGCAGAAAGATTCCTGCATATGTGCACCCGCACAGAAATAAGTAGGAGAGTTCATACCAGGTTTGTCTATTATTTAGCAATCGGTTACATCACCGGATAAAGCAAACACTCTGCACTCAGGGAAGTGAGGGGAGAGAGCTGTCTGCCTGCATTTGGGCATATTTAGTGGAAAGAGCAATGCAGAGTCTCTATGTATTCTCTCTTGCTGGTTGTTACATTTTCTCCTTTTTGCTCTGAGGGGATGCAATGGAATTAGCAACTGCTACACTTCTGTCAGCTGAACAAACAGAACCAGCTCACCATTTCAGCCTTGTACACTGGCTTATTCCAGTACTGGGAAAATGTTTTGATCTGCTGGGATGCCAGCCTGTGACTCAGAAATTCAGTGTATGCATAATTGTCCTGGGAGGAAAAAACCCCAGCACCCCTGTGTTGACAGTGGCAGGCAGATCCACACCTCCCACTTTTTCCATCCAGGGCATAGGACCAGATCTGCTGTCAGCTGGATCCTCTGCTCCTCATCCTCCTTCCCCACGGCACATTTTCCCCCGTCAGCTCAAGAAAGGTGCAGAACTGCTGGGCTACAGACCCGGCTGTTCTGCTGGCCCGAGGCCGTTCTGTCACAGGGCAGGGCTGACCAGAAAGCTGCTCCCTTGGGAAGTGCACCCTGCTGAAATTAAAGTGTCTCATCTGCAGTTCTGGCTTGTACCTGGGCTCTCACTGGCGTGTCCGTCTGAATCCACAAGCTGAGGGGAGAGGAGCTGTCTGGGGTGGGTGGAACGAGGGAGCCAGGGAAAGACACGGCCTGCTCTGGCCTCACTTTTTTTGGAGTATGGCTGCTGTGGCTGTGGGAAGAAGGAGCAGTGGGAAGGGAGGCCCACGAAGGGTCAGGACTTGGAGTAGAGCAGAGCACAAGATGAGTATGACAGAGGTCATGACACCATCCCTTCTCCAAAGACTCGTGGTGTTGGTGCAGCACAAGCTCAGAGTCACAGCACAGCTGTGGCATCGCTGGCACATCACCTTTTGGTATCCTTGCATCAGCACAGCTCTACACAAGGCAGGAGCCAGCATGAACTCCCCAAAATTTCTCTGTCCTCCTTACAACCAACACTCACTTCCTAGGAAAGCAGACATGCCAGTATGGCTCCAGCTGCAAACATCTCCTTGCTCAGAAATGATTATTTTCTAGAATTAACCAAGGTCCAGGGTGATCTGGGGGTTATGCAGCACTGTCTGGGTTATGGAGCTGCAATCAAGAGTGTAGGACAGTGAGGATGCTCCAAAAAGGAGGGCAAGCATGGAAAAATAGCAAAGTTTTGCAGGGGCGCTGAGTGACAGGGGCTGAGGTACTGCGGTTTTCCATGTGGAGTGCAACTAAAAGAGCTCCCAGAGAAGTTCTGTGTTTGCACAGGCCCAGGCTGAGCTCTGTGGGAAGGACAGATCGGGGGGATGGAGCTCCAGCAGCCTTGCTGAACTTCAACCCGAGGGTTTCTTCTTCACCCTTTCTTTGGTGTAGCCCAGAGATGGTGGTAACTGTGGAGCAAGATTTGAAGCAGTCTGGCTAACACTTCTTGCATGTTAGCAGGATATGTTCAGGCAAACTGGGGTTTAAAATGGTCATCCAAAGCGGTCCCCACCCCCTGCTAGGGTTAGGTGGCAGCTTTTACCAGAGATGAGGAATTTGTATTTATTTTAGCTAGATTAGATCCTCCAGGTCTTTGCACCAGTTTCAGCCGGAGGTGTGGTGACGTGAGTCTCTCGTGGTACTCCTGAGCTGGCTGGGCAGAACTGACAGAAGGCCAAATGCACATTTCATTGCAGAAAAGATCAACCAGAAAAAGACCAGCAGCAGCAGAAGCAGCCTGTCCCTGAGAGTGTGGCTGCTGGATACTGTTGCTGGGTTACAGCCAGCTGATTTTAACACATCCCGCTCTTTGA
Organism: Daphoenositta chrysoptera; assembly: GCA_013397915.1. NCBI lineage: Eukaryota > Metazoa > Chordata > Aves > Passeriformes > Daphoenositta > Daphoenositta chrysoptera. The sequence goes on from VZRO01005927.1 coordinate 179,248, forward strand.
TTTTCATTGATTTTTCAGTGTCTTTCAAAGATGGGTCTTTTTCACTTTGCTTTCACCCAAACCGTTTGGTTCAGCAAACAGGCAATCCCCCAACCATATTTTATCCTACCAGACGTGGTATATGAAGTTTCCTGCATTCACACGAGGAGATCCTCTCACTGCAATCAGACTGGACATCCCCCGGAGGCTGATCCAAGGACAGCCTATAAATCGCCTCCTGACCAAGGCACAGGTGAAGGATGTGTCCTAGGGAAGCACCGGAGGAGTTTCAGGACAGAGAGGACCCTCTGCCCCTGGAGGTGTCTAAGAACAGGCTGATCCTGGCTTTCCTAAACCCACGCACGTGGGTGCCACCGTGGACACCGACAGCAGGATCAGGTGACACAGTGACAGCTCCTGCCCTGCCATGATCCTCTTTAATTACACGTGGCTATTTTTACTAGCACAGCACACTGCTTGAGCAGGAAGGTGCTCCCACGGTAAATTCATCACTACCCTCTCTCTCCTATCTTATTCTCCCCCCTCCATTTTTCAGCCACAAACCCTTTGCCCAAAACAACAGCCTCATCCACCAAAGAGCTTCAGCCCCCAAACAAGGACCCCAGAGCCATCCCACTCCCACACTGCCAATAAACAGTCACCAGCCTGTCCCCAATGCAGGAACAGCCCCTGTGGCTTTGCTCACCAAAACAGCCTCTGTAGGACAAAGCAGAGATGGCCTCAGCAGCATCTCCCAGCTCTGGAGCAGCCTGGCACTGCTGTGGTGCTGTGGTGCAGCAGGGACCTGCACGTGTGCTGGAGGAGCAGCTTGCAGGCACCATTGCACATCACCCCTGAGCCCCAGTCCTTTTTTCGTGGTGGGTTGGCAAACCTCTGGGTTAGGGTTTTAGGCATTTGTATGTCAGGGTTGATTTTGGCAGAGATTTTAAACAGGGAGGAAAAACAGACACCCTAGTGAGAAATTTTCTGGTTCCGTTTTCCTTCAGATTAATGTCCCATGTGGGCTTGTGTGGCTATATACACTAGAAACCAGGGCTTCTCTCTGGCACCTGTATGGACCAGGTTAAAGCTGTGCCAGGGCTTTAGGTATTTGGTTTTTTAACCTTTGCAATGAATTCATGCAGTTGCCCGTGTGAGCATGGCTGCTGGCACCTCCTTTGACTCTGCCAGGAAAATCCACAGGCCTTTCTTTCCCGGTTAAAAGAAATACATCCATTGCTGAAGATGCTGCAAAAGACATTTCAGTGTTTTCTTTTGGTTGGGTTGAAAAAAGAAAGTGAGAAAGAAGCTTCAGGGATAATGTTCACATGAAGAAGTTTGACTTAAACTGTTGAGTTGACTCAAAAGTTGACATTTGCCAGGGATGGCAAGAATTAGCTGCTCAAACACTTGGGCATGCAGGCAGAGTCTGCTGCAGTGCTCCCTGTTCAAGCAGCCATTTCAGCAGCGAGCAGTGGGATGGGAAGGATATAAGGAACAACACACACTGCAAATACAGCACACACACACATCCCAGGAAAAATGGGCCGTGTGTTTGTTCTCTCCTCTTTTTCTGAACCACTGTGTACACAATCCATCACAAAAGCAAAACACTAGCTGCAATCGTCCCAAAGTCAAGCCACAGAAACTAACAGATCGTTTTCCAGGATATTTGCAAATAAATGTATCAGCCCAGCTCCACACATTGAGACATTTAATTAAATGTCTTGATTTTTGTTATTTTTCATACCACAGGAAAGGAAATTCTCCCTTTGGCAGAGAGTCCTTCCTCCCTAGATCTCAATCTCAGCCTAACAGGGTTTTTATGCACACAAACCTTGAATTGTCTTGGCGCATACAAATCACGGCGGATTTGGCTGCCTGTTGATAGGAGCTGCAGTGGCTTATTCCCATCAACCAGATACTTCAATGTGTGTAGAGCAACCCTGTGACTGTGACTGGCATGTGGTTACTTTCCACCAGCTCGTTTCTCCCATGGCTGGCACAACGCCAAGGGAAGCATTTTAATATTAAGGTGGTTGTGGAAAGGCAGCAGATGCAATAGCTGAGAAACAAAAAAAAAATATTGCTTTATGAAGTGTTTTGGCTCTTTTACCTGCTCTAAATAATTACTGGTGACTAAGTGCCTGAGTTCAGGAAACAAAGGTTGTTTGTCTTGCGCAGTTTCATTTGTCCGGTTTGGGATGGATAAGGTCCACTAAACCAACACCCACATGTAAAGTAGGAAACTCACAGAAATAGTTTTCTTCATATCAGCTAAATCAGGATCAGTGTGCTGTAACTCTTTTGCCCTGCAGTTGTGATTTATATCTCAAACCACACTTTGTAGGAGGATGAGGACCGTCAGCTTCCCTCAGGCTGATCAGAGCCCTCCTGCCTTCCCCAGATGCTGATGCAGAGCCCAGGGTCGTGCAGAGCCTCACTATGCACTTTTGGGGTTTCTAGCACGGGTGTCCTTTCAGTGGGGTCTTTCGATTGTGGTTCCCCAGAACCTGCTTATCTATTGCAACAAAAATGCACAAACAATTACTATGGATTATGCACTTCACCATTTTATCAGGATCCATTTAGCTGCACAGAAATAGCTTTTGAGTAGTTACATGGCAGATATTTTCACTGCAGAAGCAGCAGAAGCTTAAAGCCATGGGTGGATGCTGCACCACATGTAATCTCCTTGGCTGGCCTCTCACATCCACAAAGTTGGACAACTTTTCTCAAGCACTCAGATTTCCCTTTCCATAAATCGCCAGGCTCAGACTTACAATGAAGTTATTTCATCTAAAAAGTTTGCCCTATCCTCCTGAGTCATTAGGACTGCCAAGGTGAAGGTTCTTCATCCACCTCCTTTTCTCCAGCATGTTTTACCTTTCAGTTGTGACAGGGATTGAGCTCCCTGCTGCCAGCCCTCACTCAGCTGATGCACACTGAATTGCTGTAGCAGAGCACTGTGCTCAGGACCTGAGTGCACTGATTTATCAAGTGTGACATGATGGCTTCTTCTTGTGCCTGCGAATCTGTAACTAGCTGTATAAAAAACAGTAAAGGATTGCTTGTATTTGTGATGATTTTGGTCATTAGAATAAATAATTTCAGAATGGATGATTGAGAAAAGAGTATTTGCTATTTGTAGCCTTTTTAGCTCAATGATCCCTGAATGTAAATGAAATTGTAATTTTTAAAAGGCAGAACATCAACTTACAAGACCATTAACTTATACGTAGTGTTTAAAAATATCTGAATATTTTTTGAAAGAAAAAAAAAAAGAAATCCTTTATCATACTAGATTTACCATACTTTTATAAGCAGAAGGAATGCTGCTTCCAAGTTTATGGCAGTGGAATTTTAGATGAAAACAGATTTCAAAGTCCTAAGTAAAGAAAAAGGAATTGTATCTGATCAGTTACTGCATGAGAGCAAATGAACAGCACATCTTGCACTTCTCTGTCTGAGAGGATATGAAAGCATCTCCAAGAACACTTACTGAAAGGTGAATCAACCATCTCCACTTCTCCTGATCAATGCATCAATCGCAAGAAACTGTCAGAGAGCTTAAACCAGCAGCAAATTTATAGTTAAGACTCAGGAAAGAGCCAAAACTAAAAAATCAAGGCAAAGAGCAGCCGTAAGTTGTGTCATTTATCTCCTGAAAAAGTGACACTTGAGGTAAAAGCCACCCCAAGTCTGGTCCCAAGGGCAGTCCCAGGAGGGTGGCAGGTGACAGCTGTGACACTGCACCAGGCAGACTGGGTCACCCAGCAGACTTACAGTGACATGTCCAGCCTTGAGGTCCTGCTGGGACAATTTCTCCTGGGGAGGGGCTTGGCACACGGCCTCTGGAGGGGACCTGCCGTGCACTCCTCTGAGCCACCCTTCTCCTGAGAAACAGAGGGAGGGAGAAGGGAGTTACTCAGCGTGCAGCCTGCCTTGGGGACATCCTTACTGGGGATTTGGGAGAGCTGCTCACTCTGCCCTGAGACCAAACGGAGCCTGACAAGGGACAGGCATTGCCAGGGCAATAGAGCACTAATCAATCCTGGGTGCCACGAGCCCAGTTCAACCGGCTCAGTGGGAATTTTCATAGAGCACCACAGGATTCCCCACCAGGAAAGGGCAGTACAGAGCGAGACACCATCTCCCCTTTCCCTCCCATTCCCGGCCCTTTTCATCTTGCGGTTGCTGTGCCACTGAAACAAAACCTTCCTCCTGACAGCGGTGCTAAGCAAAGCTCCGTTTCTGCAAGATCATTATTCCAACTATCATCTTGTGTTGGCCTGACTTTTGCAGTCTTTCGATGTTTTTACTTTGTGATAGAGTTTCTCACGCACTTTCTGTAAACATAGCCATGTTTTGTTAACTGTTCCTACTGTTTTCATACTTTCTCCTGAGGCGGAAAAAGTTTGATGGATTGTTGAGTTGACCAGTGGGGATGGAAGAGGTGGCAACCTCATCCTCCAATCCATGGTCATTCCTAAAAACATATATATATGGAAGAAATAAACAGCCGGGGCTCTTTTCCTCGTTCTAGCCTGGATCGGACTGAACTTGAGTCTAGAGTGCTTCTTTTGGTGTCCTAGAGCGACAATCTTGTCCTCAGACTTTCTGCGGCTGTCCCGGTGAGCCCTCTGGCACCCGGAGTCCAGCGGCACTCGGAGACAGACAGAGAGCAGAAAGGAGATGCTGCTTCCTCAGCACCCCGAGAGCCTCCTGCTCTTTCTCTCAGCCCCAGGCTTCATCCACGACCCTCGGCAGCTCCAGGTCTCTCACTGTCTGTGTTCCTCCGGCAGCAGCTCGGAGATAACCCCGAGCAGGGCACGTTCTCAGCCAGCAGCGGGGGCGGCCGTGGGCACAGAGCCACTGGTGGGAAGGTGGCAGAGCACAGATCCCGTCCCACCGAGCAGCCCCAGCCTTCAGGAGAGCCGAGAGTGCTCAGGCACGAGCACAGGATTAAAAATAAGCTAACTCAGGCCCGGGGGACTGAAACAGAAAAAAATCCTAGCTAGAATTGTGGAGGGATAATCAGTGATAAGCAGCATGGAGTAAGCAGGGATGAGTAAGCAGTGAGCAGTGATGGGAAGGCTTTTCCACCAGGAGCGCACTCCTGGTTGTAGCTGTAGCTGTGCCTGTGCTCGATGTTCTTCTGGAGCAACAGCAGTGCCAGAAATGCAAAACTGCAACTTTTATCTTTCTTTGATTTTTTTCCCTCCCTGTGAAAAGGGCTGCCACACGCCTGGCTCAATAAACCCAGTTCGACTTCTGTATGGAGCAGTTCATGAAAATGCACATTAGAGGGAAAGGCAAATGTCACTGAGATTCACCCATGACACTAAAGAGACCCCGACTCGTGACCAAAGCTTTTCCTGGGAAATCTGTCACGTGCCAAATGTTAAACTTCTATAATTGCCTTCAAATCCAGGTAAAGACACAGATAAATTGATGCATAAGCTCTAAGGGGGGAAAGACATTAAAGAGAAGTAAGAGAAAAAGTTGGAAAGGTCTCAAAAATTTTTACTGGAATATGTGAACAAGTGATACATATTTAATTCTCCAGCATCTTTTTTCAATTTAAAACAAAAACTGTATATACAAAAAACCTGCAGACACTGACAGATGTTTTCCTTTTACGTATTTATGTTTCTAAAAAGAAAACCGCTGTGGGAAATAGTGGTCAAAACAACGTGGATTTTTGGTTTTTTTTGGTCAGCAATCACTTTTTGTTCCACATTGGTTTCAAGCCTTTCATTTCTTTCCTGAGTTCAGAGGAGCCCTTCTGTGCCTGGGCAATGCCACCTGACTGCCAGCAGTGCTGAGGATAACACATTTTTCCCGTTCTGGAAATTTTTCCTGCTTAATAGAGGGAAAATCCATTGAAATGAGAATTTCCAGCAGAGGATCTAATAACTTAAGGCACTAGCATAAGTTTTTTCTGAACTCACCCAGTGCAGAGATCCAACAACTGAGGACGTTGCAGGCTGGGGTGTATGGCTGAATTAAAAATAGTTTTTCTGTCCTTTGAGTGGACAAGTAAGGCTGCAGTAGCCAGTTTCAGAGCTGCCTCTCCCCTCTGCCATCCCCTCAGGGAGGTTCCTGAGCAGTCTTATCTATTTTACAGGGTTTCATATGGCTCTTTGTATCCTGAATTTTGTCTCTCCTAGTATCAGCAGAGTTCCTGAGTTACATGTCCAACATGCAAACCTTGATTCCCAACACATCTGCAGAACCACTGCCTGCATCCAAATTCCACCCAGCACCGGGGCTGCAGGGAAGCCACCCAGCTCCTCTAGCAGTGTGACTGCTCAAACTTGTCACCCCAAAATTCCTTTGGACTTGTAGGCCATTCCTTGGGGCACTGTTCCTTGGTGTTGAGGGAGTGAGCCAACCCTCTAGATGCAACCTCCTGTTGGGTCCAGAAAAATTGGAACATCCTCAAGAAAAATAAGGGAAAAAAGAAATCCATGTGGAGGAATAAGATAATTAGAATAATAAACAGCTGCAGAAATGCCTGATTTTGAGGTGCTGTGAGGTCCCCCACTTCTGGAGCACCTGGCTGTGAACTGAAGGGACCTATAGCTACCTCTGAGTCAGTTTGGGCCTTTTTTTTAAAAATTCTCTAAGAATATAAGGCAAATAAGAAGTTTTATATGTCTTTGTGATGTTATTGCTCATCTGTAACAATTTTTGCTATTTCACTGAATGTTTTTCTACATTTGCATGGTGTCTGGGGCTTTTTAGCATGGCAGGCAGACTGCTCTGTGAAGCAGAGAGGTTTCCCGTGACAGCATGGGACACAGAGGTGCAGAGCAAAGCTGCTGTACTCCCCACCTCCCACCCAAGCTCTTCATTGAGCTCACCCTCTTTTAGGTTTACGTTCTTTGAAAAGGATGAGAAAATAATTGCTCCTCCTCCTTAATAGTGGTTATCAACACCATTCTCATTCCAAATTCAAAACACAGCACTGTAACAGCTACTGAGAAGAAATTAACTCTACCCTAGCTGAAACCAGGACCAGAGCCCAGAAAAAACATCCCTAGGAAACAGACATTTGTTACAGTCTGACTCAGCAGCAAAAGCAGTAACTCCCTCAAAGCTGGCAGAACACCACTTAAGACAAGCCATAAAAGTAAGAAAAGGCTTGGTTGACTGTATGTGCTGCTTCTTGCTCTGTAGCTGGCTGGTGAATGGAGAATTCACTCTCTGGTATAGCCAAACCAGCACATTCTACAACGTTAAATTGCTTGGAAAAACATCCTCCTGGAAAGAATTAAAAGTTTGCAACTAATTTCAACGTGGTCATGCATTTCTGTTCTTTTCTTTCTGGTCATTTGGTCAAAAGAGGTTTCAAATATTTTGGTGTGAAATTCTGAGAAATATATTTGTGAATTCTAAAAATTCCTAGGAATTTGTACGGGATGCAACCAATGAATTTCTCTTGATAAGCAGAGCGTAATTCACTTACTACATTCACTAGATCTGCTTCTGTCAAACTTGCCTAATTTTTATGCTAAAGATTGCTTACCTTAAGAGATGTTTACTGCCTTTTGACACTGTTTGAAAGATGCACTAAAATAATGAGGGGAAACTACCATTATACAAAACTCCAATCAAATTCTAAAAATAGTATGATCAAAAATAGGAATAATTTTCTCTAAGTACCACAAGATTAAATAATAATACCACTAGGTTGTCTTATAATTGCATTCTGCTTCTTTGAACAATTAGATGCACTTACATTTTCAAGCACTTCTCTGCAAACATGAGGATTAGCAATGAATGCTTTACTTTTTAAATGCAATTAAGACAAGCAAACAAACAATCTCAGCTTCAGCTGGCATAAATCAGCACAGTCACACTGGTGGAATTACAGTCTGTGCTGAACTGTTTCAGTTAATAATCCATCACAGCTTCTTCCCATACATCTTTTTGCCACTTCACTTGTCTCACTTGCTGCTTCTTTCCCAGTCCTGTAACGAATTCTAAAGGATTAAGATAGAAATTAAAAGCAAAGTGTTTTCCTCTGGGCAGCCTGAACCCTTTGCTTTGAATGATAACTAAACATTTGTCCCTGCAAGTCTTCTCTTAGTGCCTATAACTTAATTATATATATATAACTATATAACTCTCTCTACATANAACAGATTGCAGTGTAACAGCAGTGCCATGAGAGCCCAGGTTAGGGCAGAATTATCCCCACAGGCTGCAGTGACCTGATGTGCATCTCCCCGGGGCAACCACACCGAGCAGGAGTAAAAACACATCCATTTCTACCTCTCTGCTAATTGGTGTTGGTTGTCTTGCTCTTCGTGCTGCTTTTCTTTCGTGGGTCACTTGGGAGGTCAAGGTGGGGGGACAGTGCAGGATCCCAGCCTGGGAAAGCTGCAGTTCCTTTCAGGTTTACCTGTTTGGAGCCCCTGGTTCTCAACAGGCTTTGAGGGCTCTGTGTGCTCCTCTCTTGCTGGAATCCAGACCTAGTCCTTCTTCATAGAAAAAAAAACCCAAAAACAAAACAAAAAAAAAAACAAAAAAACAAAAAAAAAAACAAAAAAACAAAAAAAAAAACAAAAAAACAAAAAAAAAAACAAAAAAAAAAAACAAAAAACAAAAAAACCAACCAACCAAACAAACAAAAAAACCAGCCCAGACCCAGAACTGAAGACAAATTGAAGAGTCACAGATTTTTGTGGCCTTGGTGCTCTGCTTTTCCCCCGTTTTAGGGAGTTTGTTCTTTTTCCCTCTCTCTATCGCCATTGTTGGGGCAGGAGCAAGTCTAAGTGGTGTAAGAAGACTCCTCACAAGGTTTGATTTCTCAGCTCAGTAGTCCTGCAACAAGACTTTGCTCATAGCATTTTAGAGCCACCAATAATGTAACTGTCTCTTGGTGCCTGGTTGCCAAAGTAGCAAAGAAGTGCTAAGTGAAAGACCTATTTTACATTAGCCATAATCCCTTTTAAACTGAGTGCTTCAATTTGTAATTTCCTGCCCTAAACTACTGGTGTTTCTTTTTATTCAACTTCTATGTTGAAAATACCTCATTTCAGATATTCTAACACAGTAATGTTTCTACATAAGTTTAAAAATTCCAATTATAATATAATTTTAGAGTCCAAAACTGCTTTATGAGCTGGCTCATTGCATCTGTTTTTCCTTCTTTTATTCTTTTATAAAAAGCAAATTCCAGTTGTGAGTTCATGAGCTGTAATAGAAAGAACATGCATATCTGGGCTCAATAGACTACAATTTACAGTTTATGAAGGGGAATTTTTTCCACAGACTTTTTTTTCTAGTTCACCAGACAGAAGCAATTTTCTGGTTTATTCTTCTCCCCGTTCCAGAGGTTCTGTTTCACCAATAGATGAGGTTCCACTCGCTGCCACACAAGGATCTCAAAACGCTGGCAACCCTTGAGCTTATGATAATGCTTTTCAAACATGTGCAGCACATTCCAGCTTAGAACTGATGATATTCAGGGGAAGAGCACGAAGGAGAAATAAAAATCAAGGAACAGGAGAGATGGGGATGCTCACTTCATGGTGCTGCTAACAGGACTAAGCAGTATCTGCTCCACTGAGGCTTTTCGTGGGTAGAGGGTGGTCTAGGGAGAACCTAGAAATTCTCTGTCCCTGAGGGTAAATAACATTCTTTGATGTCCAGTGCTATGGATGAGCTGAGGGAAAGGGAAACAGAGGGAAAGGGAAAGCTGGGATTTCCTAGGAGACAGCCCTGAGCAGGGACTGAGCTCCTGCAGTGGCCAGTCCCTCCCACACTCCTGCTCCTCTCTCTTCAGTGCTGGTGCATAAAGATGCAGATTGGGTTTGGTGCAGGACAAATCGGCAGCATCAGACTGAAAGGCCCTGAACAAGTCACTGATGATGATTTTTTTTCACTCTTGCTCTCCAGAGAACCTTGGTCTTTCTCAAATAGCACAGAAAAGAACCCCTTAAAGCAGCAGGGGAATATAACAAGTTCAATACAGCATCTGTAGAGGAACACATAAGAGTGCTGTAAGGAAAAAAATAAAGGAAATAATAAAAAAAAAAATATATAATTAATAAATTTTTAAAAATTAAAATTTATGGGAAAAAGTTAAAACTTTATATTTGCATAAATAGAATACAATAATCCATGCTACATTTAGCCATGCCAGTATTAAAATTCATTTCTTGTCCAAAGCATAATATTTTGCCTTTGTTTCACAAGTGCAGAAGTGAATTCTCAGGAGATTCAAACCATGATTTTTTTGTCTTACATGAAACAGAAGCATTCAAGTATTAATATATACTTGAATCTTATTACCTTTTCAACATATCTGAGTTTCCTCTGCTTTTTTGATTGCATGGTGAGAATGACACAATTTATATGTATTGGCCTGTAAGTCTGTCTTCTGTCAGTATTACAGTAGCAATGGTTCATACATTTTAAGATAAAATTCATCATTGCAGAACGATTAAGAAAGCAGAAAACATTTAAAGTAGATTCATGAATTCTGCATCTCTTCCCAATTTTCCCATTAAAATTTCTAACCACAACAAAACGCCCCATTGGTTCAGACTGACAATTCATCCATCTGTTGTCTGGCCAACAGAAACGTACTTTGGGAAAAAGCATAAAAAACAAGCCACACCTGAAGTGAGTGCTGGTATCCCCCTCCTCCCCACCCCCTGTGTGCAGAACTCTACATTTTATCTATCATTTTATCCTCTGCTGCCTCATGCTGTGCTACCACACTCCAGTTTCTTGCTGTCATCTTTCCCCCGAGTATCCCAAATCACCTCCAGGCTGCACCAGGGCTCTGCTCTGCTCACAAATGGTGTTTGGGTGTATTTAAGAGTACAGCCCACAGCAATGTGGCTCTCGTGGGGCTGCATTAGTAACACATTTCATTGCTAACAGTTTTCATTCTCTATCTTTTAGCAGTTATTTGCTCTCAAAGGGGCTTCTTTCCTAGTTGGAGGGGGTTTTAAGAGTTTTTAAGACCTCTGGCTAATGATCTTGCTGCAAGTTTGTAGAAAGTCCATATGCACTACATGGATCCACATCTATTACTTACTAAGGACTCTAACAGCTCTGTGAGGCATAACTGCCTTGGTAATATCCAAGTTGCCTGTTCCTTTTTGTAATGTATTATCTAACACCTGTTTGTTCTACTCTTTATGAAGCTTTCTTACCGATTTTCCAGAATGAAAAATTAGACCCACTTGTCTACACATTCCAAGACCTCTCTTCACTGACTGAAGTAATTTTTGTAATCTTTCCTTTCTGTGGTATTGCTGAAGGTTTAAACTATATGTTATTCCCATGTGCAACAGTTCAGTCATTTTATGTTTGAGATTCTTCAGAACTCATGGCACCATCAGTATCTAGTCCTGGTGATCTGTAAAATTTGTCCCTTATCATCCAAAAGCCTGAAATGGAAATACCTGAAAGAAATTCTGTTGCATGGTAACCTGACCTGAAAAATATGTGGGGTTTTCTGCTTTGACAAAGTCTTTCATGTGGTTTATGTGTAAGACATTCTCCTGCCAATGAAAGGAGAAGGCATCGTGTCTTTTTTTGGGATCCTCCCTTCCTCCAGGCTGTGCCTGGATGCACAGAGAGCATCACCCAGGCAGCAGCTGGCTGCAAGGGATGCACAGCAGCAGTTCAACCTCTGGGCCCTCACAGAGCCTTCTCTCAGTGGCTCTTACCCCGTGGCATCAGGAGAAAAATGCTTTAATGACCTTCTCCATTCATCTAATTGCTTTTTGTTTGTGGCTACCCCAGGCAGAGCCAGCCATTTAGCATTATGCCCCTAAAAACCTGTGTATAATCCATACATGCTGCCACTGCAGCCTCAGCATTATCTGCAAAGTCAATGAAATCTGTGTCCATCGAGGTCTGGGGCTGGTGCTGCCCCATGGGTGGCTCACAGCTGATTTGGTACTGAAGGAATCTTGCAACAGCTCATCAGGAAAAACAAGATTTAGCCATGTTTTATGGAGTATCGAAGGTATGAGACATAAATAATGAAGATATTTGAGGAGCAGGAGAAAAAACACTTGGTTTTTAAATGACAAAGGAAAAGGGTGCTTTCTTCTGGAGCTGAGCTATGCATTCTGATGCAATAAATTTCCATTTCTAAGCTGTTAAGCCTGGATTCCCACTTTCCATGATTATGATTCCTAAAAAGCAAGAGGAAGTCATAACCCCATAGATATGAATTTAAGTGAAGCTAGATGAGTCATTAGAAATATTATGAGAGCCCTTCTAGAGTGATAAGTCTGAATTAGATGGATTAACAGGATCTTCCGAGCTCCAACTTCCACGCCTTAGCTGAGATTTTCCATAGTTTACTAAGAGTGCTAATTCACAGCTTTCCCCCACATGCACACTGTTCTTTAGAAAATCTAATATTGGCTATGTCAGGAGAATGGGGGTAGGTTTTCCCAGGTTTTTGTCCTCATTCAGGTTCATCCACTCCCTCTTCCTCAGAGGTGTGCAGAGCAGTCCAGGGCTTGACTACAGATGACAAATGTGCATAATTTTTAACAACACAGGGGAGTTCACTCTGAACTTTTCTCAGCTCTTTTCGGTATTTTCCTCAACTTCCTTATCATTCTCAGTCCACGACAATATGGCTTTACTTTTAATTGCCCTGAAAACCCCCTTACTCGAGGAGAAGAAATAATTCACAGCTGGTACATTCCTTGGTGCCTTTGCCAATCAAAACACAGAGCTTGCCTTTTACTGGCAACATGGTTATCATGATTCAAGCCCTTGGCTCTTCTGTTCGCTCTCTGGCATGGAAAGGAGAATTCACACCAATGAAGAAGAGAACCATCGAGCCATTAAATATATTTATTTGAACATTTAAGTTTCTGGCTGCAGAGAAGTGTCCAGGGAGAGCTCCATATTTAACAAGGGGGTTTGCTGAAAGCACGACCACAGACAGGACTTTTGCAATTTGCTGACACCTCTGCTGAACACCCCTCTGTAAAAGAGAGGGGCAAATCTGTATTGCAAGAGGCACTAAAAGGTAAAACCAATCCTTTCTAATGAGGGACTGCAAGGTGTTTCTGCTGGAACTGGAAATCCAATTCCCAGTGATACCTCATGTGGTTATGAGGGAATTTTTCTCCTCTTAGCCAGAGACACCCCAGGTAATCAGCTGGAAGTGAAATACAACGATCCAGGGAAGGCTCACACATCAAGCACTCTCAGACTTAGACAGCCCATCCTCTGTGTCATCTTTAGGCTTGAGCTGAACCTTGCCTGTTTCCAAAAAAATTGTGTTGGGAGCTGAAAGAGCCCTTGGCCACAGTGCTGAAAGAATTATGGGACAAACTGGGAGCTCCACTTGTCCCAGGTGGTGCCTGGGAGCACAGTCCCTCCTCATCCTCCTCCTTCCTGGAACTGCCATGGGCCCAGGCAGCATCCCTTACGTGCCCTCTCATGGCACCTTATGCTGCCATGAAACAGAAGAAACCTTACAGGTCCATAAATGAGGTAAAAATGAGAAAGACAAAATCAAGGTCATCCACTAGACATGCAGAGCAAAGGAAACTTTTTTTCTTCTTCTTGTTCCAAGTGAAATTTGTTGTACCATAAGAATTATTGCAGCATTAAAAAGAGAAGTTTGATAAAATTAAAACCCAGTCACAAAATACAGTAAAGGAATAATTTTTGATCCTTCCAAAAGATTTCACTTTGAATGAGGTTTTCAACACAAAAGGGCAGGCAAAACCCCAATCATTTTACTGTTGCATTTTTTTAGCAAATCAAAAGGACAAAGCTCCTAAAAATAATATGCTCCTAAGGGATGATCAAATAAATCAATCAAATGCCTGGGAAAGGAGGTAGTTTATTAAGAATTGGGAAAGTCCTCTTAGGAAGACTTCACTGGATTATCTAGATGAGAAAGAGCAGTACTGTGATGACATAAAATCCTTTCTTTTTTCCTTCTGTACATGTGTAAGTTCTAAGGAAAAATGTGTCTCTTCTATGACAGTGTTGAAAATTTGTCTATACAAATCTGAACTGGCATGAGTGACAGCTGTCAAGGTTCAAATCCATTTTCCTAATGAGCCTTATTAATCACAAGGAAGCAAGTCTAACAGGAGAGACCCATTCCCTAAAGCAATCTATCACAATTGGTTAAAGTGCTCAGTTGTTCTTAGAAAATTAATCCTGATTTTCTAAGAAAATACACAAGATGTTGGTCACTGGCACCACTGAGGTCTTGGTCTCTGAGCTGACATTGCCTACAGGAATTGTCAGTTTTGTGCTAGACTAATTGGTAAAAAAACCCCAAATGTTCAAGGACTCATTACCCACACACTTTTTCATATTTATAGAGCCATCTGTGTACTAATGCAAATAACGCCTTTTGAAAACTAAGTTAAAAGTAAAATACCCCTAACTCAACAGAAGGAATATTATTTATTTATTTGTTTTATCCTTGGCCAAGGTCTAGCCTTTAGCAGGCCAGCAAATAAGTACGTTTATGTAAGTTAAATAAGCTTTCAGGATCTACCTATTTTCTTCATCATTAAAGGGCAAAACATATTAAATTTGGAAATATTCCCCCATGCCCTAAAACATCTCATCAATCACAGCCTTGTGTTTGTGTTGACATCTTTTTCTTTTCCCTCCAAGGAGAGGAAGTTGGCTAAGGAGAGCATCTGCCTAGAGCCAATCTTTTCCCCGAAGGAATCTGTTGCTTATTTGAGTGAGATGAAACTACCAGTTTCCAGCAAATATTTGTGAGAGGGGAATAGGAATAAAGGCATTAAAAGTAATTGCTTGGTCAATTTAAACACTTGCATAAACAGAGCTTCTCTTTCTCCAGAATGGCAATAATAATAACTTTAGGCCTCTTGATAGTAAATCTTTCTCCTTGATGCTGCACAGTTCAATCCAGGGCTGTAGATATGTTTACTACATGTTCAACAGATGCCATGAAAAATTCCATCCCTGCAAAGAATTTTCAAACACTGAGGGACCCAAATTGAAGAAAATGAGAAAAATAGACAGGAAGGAGATATATTTGTGTCGTTTCTGTTACCCATGCACATGAAAGAGAAGTAAACTCGATTGGAGAAGGGAAAGGAAGGCTTAGGATAGTCTGTATCTAAGCCTGTTATCTGTTAACCTGTATAACAGCATCTGGCTGATTTGAAGGACCAAACCCTGCTTTGTGACTTAGAATCCTAAACTTTACTGTATTCTTCTATGATGTGCTTTTAGAGTTAATAAAAAAATACAAAGTAAAAATTTAGATAAGAACAAATCAGGAATATGATACGTCCATTTCCGTGCAGGAAAATGCTAAACAGTCAATTAAAAATCTTTTTCAGTTGCCTCCTTTAAGAAAAGATAGGAAGTATTTGCAAGGTAACACTGAGCACGGGTGAGAGACAGAGAAAGAGAGGCTTTGTCTGCTCAGACCAAAGGAGGTTAGTCTCACTGAAGAGAGATCCACAGCAGTGAACAAAAATTGTTTCAGCCATAAATGAGCTGTTCTACCCACGACCCAAAAGACATCTGTATTTTTTGCCTTTTCAAGGCCATATGCATTTTATTATGCAGGAAGCATGATCACTTGTGGTGTGGTTTGACTGAGAGGAGATTTACCAAGTGATCATAGATAGCTGGAGGAGATCTGAAGGCACAGGGCTGTACCTTGCACTTCAGAGCTGCTCTGGCAGTTGAGTATTTGTGTCTGTCTCTCTGGGGCACTCTCCAGACCCTTTATCCCTGTCAGGGAGTACATCCAGACAGCTCTCTGCCCATCAGGGCAGGAGTATGAGTGGGTCAGTGCTCAGAAAACTGTCCCACCCCGTGGTTTCTTGCCCTGATCGTTAATCCTGCATGATAAAGGTTTGCTGAGCTGTGTGTGCAGCACATGACCCTGCCAGTGCCAGCTGAGGTGAGATTTCCATCCTTACAATACACAGCAGGTGAATAGAATAGAATAGAATAGAGTAGAATAGAATGGAATGGAATGGAATGGAATGGAATGGAATGGAATGGAATGGAATGGAATGGAATGGAATAGAGTAGAATAGAATAGAATAGAATAGAATAGAATAGAATAGAATAGAATAGAATAGAATAGAATAGAATAGAATAGAATAGAATAGAATAGAATAGAATAGAATAGAATAGAATAGAATAGAATAGAATAGAATAGAAACGAAACGAAACTGCTTTTCTGGCTGTGTTTTAAGCCAGGTTTGCTCTTCTATTTGGACAACTTCCTTACTTCACAACTGAGCTCTGAGCACCCCTGCCTGTGCATTCATTCATGTCTTTAGGTTTAAGAAGGTTATAAGTTTAGTTAGGTTAAGTTAGTTAAGTTAACTTTAGGTTAAGTTAGGTTTTAGAAGGTTACCTCTTCTAACCCCCCAGGATGCACAATGCCTTCGTTAGGTTCAGAACAACAGTGCAAATAGTGTCATCATGTGATCTTTTTTGGCTCAAGCTGAAATACAGAAAAATCCACTGAAACACAAGAAAATCTTGGGCGTTACAGTGTGGCTGTCAGAACATGGGAAGATGCCCAGAGAGGTTGTGGCATTTTCCCCCTTGTGGATACCCAAAATCCGACAGGTGGTGGCCCTGAGCCCCTGCTCAGCTGACCCTGCTGGAGCAGGGAGGTGGAACTCGATTGTCTCCAGAGCTCCCTCCCCACCTCAGCTCTTCTGAGATCCTGTTCTGCATGAGCCATTTGGTGTAACAGGACACAAGAAAACCTCGTGACAGCTCTCACTCTCTATTTAGAGTCCCAGTGAAGGCTTTACCTCGTGCTCGGTGTTGGAACCGAGGTCTCAGCTGCAGTTAGATGCCAGGAAAATCTCCTCAAGGGGCAGAGAGGGAAGGCTGTGTGACAGCAACATGAAAAAAAAAACCATGAAAAGATGTGATGTAATGATTTTGAAGTCTCTAATGCATCAGGATGCAAAGCATATGTTGAAGAAGTTTCAAATTAAAAAAACTTACAGATATTCAGTACTCTAAAAAAAGGTTGATTTGTTTTTTCCAGACAAAAAAATGTTTTTTCTGACTTCCTACACTGAAGAACATGTTAATGAAAACGAATTTCCAATTGACCTTTGATGTCATCTGAAAGTAAGATGAGAAATTGCTGTTCCCGTTTAGACTTCAGTTTTCATGACGCAAGATATCACTAGCAGTGATGCCATACCACCACTTCCATGGTTTGTATTTATCCAGCACTCATATCCTGACTGGGTTGTAAAGTCTGATTAATTCCTTCTGCATCCCCCACAAAAATGTCAGCATTGCTTGCATCATGAGAACACAATGATGATTTCCTGCACATTGAAGTCAAGTCAGCTTTCAAAAAGACATTTGTAAGTAATTTATTTAAGTTCATGCTCATTGCAGTAGCATAAATGTTGAGAAAATCTGATAAAATATACTTTGATAAATAATCACCTTCTTTTCCCACAGCTGTATTTTTTATTCTTACCTACTATTTTTAATGGCTCTGGAAAATATTTCCCTTCTATTTATTTGCATCCTCAACTATAAACCAGAATTACTGATGATATCAGGATAGACTTTGGAACAAAGCTCATTACATATTGTTAGCCTAACTCTGCAGTCCCTAAATGGCTAAAGTTTCTTTTAAAATTAATGTGAGGTTGCTCTGTAAGAGAACTTAGCATTATTATTGTACTGCACTGTGCCTCATTGTTCCAGACATCATTAAGCACAGTGCACAAACATACGGTGAAAAACTTGCATGAGGAGCAAGTCCTGGAAAGCCACAAAAATACTTATTGCTTATTCTATTGCTTATTCTTATTATGCAATGCAGAATTATACAACTCTAATAATCCTTCTAATGATAGGTACTCATTAGAAATTTTGGGTTATAATTTTTATTGCTATTTTATTGCTAGGTTTAGCCCACATGTAATGAAGAGTAATTTCTTTCCTCATTCCAGGAAATCATTACAGAAACAAAAGTAAAAAGGAAATGCTATGATTTTAGCTCTAGAGAGAAAGAGTCCTTTGCCTCACCATGGTGCAAAGGTGGCATGGATGAGACTGACCCTGCACAGGGCTGTTGGAAGTTGGAAATATGGAAGTGTGAAGGGCATGGATACGTTTTTACCTGGAGTGCTCACAGCCTGAGCTTGCCTTCTCCAGAGAAGCACAAACAGATCTTTTGGTGGGTTTCTGGCAATAAAATGCAGATATTTACACAAACAGCCTGTGCAATGCCTTGGGATAAGCTTTAAGTCTTGATGTGCCAAGATTTAAATAGTTTGGGTGCTATTTAGGCCTGCAGAATCTGGGCCACTTGAGCCAGCCATAAATTACACGATAAGCAGTGCATAATAGGAAACCAGAATTATTTATGAGAAGAACAACTTGAAGTTTGTTTTATTTCATGGTGGTTTAATAAAAGGTTTTCATTTTTTAGATAATTAGAAATAGTTCAGGTAAAGAAATTACAGGGCTCACTTATTCAATAAATAATCCTGGAACTTCTGTTCTAAAATGAGGATGGGTTGAAAATATCTTTGATCTAGATTGGGTTTATCAGTTCCAGGCATTGTGCACTAAAAACTAATTCTAAACCAAAGGAATTTTTATCCCCATTAATAAACTAAATTTCCATGTATGACTGCACAACTCTGGAATTCCTGAATGCCAGACTTTGAGTTACATAGAAACATTAGTTTCTTAGTCACAATCTTAATTGACTGTGAGGTATTACAGTGTCACAAAATGTCATATCATAATAAGACTTGGTTTATCTCAATATATTCTTTTCAATGTTATGTCTAAAGAATCGATAGACATAGGAATCCATGCCAGTTTTGATAAGAAAATCTTCTATTTTAAGAATATTGGCTTTTTAAATTATTAATTGTCATATATACCACCACTAAACAGAGAAATCTTCCAGTGACCTGTGTATCAAATTTCATCTGGCAAACAATGTCATTTTTCCTGATTGTCTACATCCTTTATATTCTACTGATTAATTAATGTTAATTGGATAATAAAAACAAGGGGTGGGGCTGTTTCTAGAATTATGTTTGCCATGGATTACGGCTGATTAAATAGGTCTCGTACTCAGCAAAAAATCTCAGAAATCTACACAAAAGTAATCCTTAAAGTAATCCTCAAACAAGGATAATTTAAGGATAAAATCATTAAACTTACATAATCTTTGAACTAAAGTCAAAGGAGATGAGTAACTTTCTGGTTAATCATCCGAGCTTCTGCTTAGTTCAATATTGTCATAAGTGCTGCTTTATAGTATATGCAGTATATTTATATATATGGATAAACCCTGTTGGAAAGTAATAAAGGTTTATTCTGAAATGTCCCACTGACATAAAGGGTCCAAGGAACAAGAGAGGAATTTAGCATTAAATATTTTCCCAAGTGAAAGCTTTTGGAGACTGACCCAGAGCTGGTGAAGGCATTTTATGTTCTTCCACTGACTGCATGGGAGATTGGATCAGATTTCAAGGTTTCTTAGAGGTCCTCAGAGCTAAGATTTCTTTCATCTGAAAAGTGACAGACTAAGGATTTAAAAGCCTACAATAATTTGACTTTGCTGTGATTTTTTAAATATTAAAATAGGAAAATGCTATTAATAAATTTTTGCTTTTGCATCATATTTTCACATCATATTAGTTTCCTATAATTCTTTTCACTTAAAAATTTCAAACTGCTAGAAATATATTAATCAATATTAAAAGAATAAATAATACAGAATCTCACTGTCTGAATTGGACCCAAATATCTGATTGCAAAAATTGAGAGAAAGAGTTGTAAGTAATTTTCTTCCAAGTTCTGGAACAGATCTTTATCACATTTTGAACATTGACATTACAATTTTGAACAGGTTCGGGGTTATGGTCACACAAGCATGTTAAAAGAAAAGAAATTGTCCACTCTGCTAAAAAGGCTGTAGAGAGATTGAAAAATTGGCTGGAAAGTTGCCAAATAATAAAACCTTGGACCTTTTCTGTTTTACAAGCTCACACATAATGTAAATTGATTTTTATCTGTTTGGAACAATTTCAGTTGTTATCAGTTTTAACGGATGCTTCACTACACGGATCAATTCGCCAATCCCGAGAGCCACTCGTGTGTCTCTGCACAGAGCATTCCCCTGACCTCACTCCTAAAAATCTCCTGCCAGGGAGACACCAATGGAAGTCATCCTGTTCTGCAGATACCCCTCAGCTGGACCTGATGGGAAAGAAATCGAATTTCCAGGGCCTGTGGCAGTAGGATAACCACTGGGATAACCACTGGGATAAACACTGGGATAACCACACACTGGGATAACCACTGGGATAACCACTGGGATAACCACTGGGATAACCATTGGGATAACCACTGGGAGAACCACTGGGATAACCATTGGATTAACCACTGGGATAACCACTGGGATAACCACACACTGGGATAACCACTGGGATAACCACTGGGATAACCACTGGGATAACCACACACTGGGATAACCACTGGGATAACCACTTGGATAACCACTGAGATAACCACTGGGATAACCTCTGGTATAACCACTGGGATAACCACTGGGATAACCAGGGCCCCCGGGCACTATGCCATGAAGACAGGTACCTGCAAGCCCACAGTGTTTCCTTTTAGCTGGAAAATCCACATTTGGAAAAAAACGACCCTCTCCTTTTGGCCAGCTACTTAAAATAATGATTGGCCACAAGAGAAAGTTTTCTAGAGGAAATTTCTCTCTGGAGGAATGAAGTTTTAGCAGAAAGAGTGAAAAGGATGAGGTATAAAGACCCAGAAAAGCACACTTGATCCATCCCTTCAAACTTAGAAAATACGACCTTACAGCTTTACATGTCCACGTATTTGGTCTTGTACTCACAATCTGCCATGTGATTTCTGATCTGTGGTTTGAGAAAATCTGATTTGATGAATAACAAGGTGTGTGATTCAGTGGTTTTGGGGTGGTCTTGGTTTTCTGGGGTTTTTTTGAAGTAATTGCTGCTGGCAAGACTTCAATGCGTATTTAGAGAAACTGTTTTGAATATTCTTTAGGAAATCTAACACTTCCAAGATAATGGATCCCCATGTATCTCTTTTCTTCCCAGAAATTTAGAGACTGGTAAGGAATTATATAAAAATTATTGATAAACCAGCAATAGCAGAATCAAATGACCCAGTAGTAGAAGCCATATGGGACACATAAGGGTGATAAAATAATATTTAACAGCCGTGTGCCACTGGAATTTCCCTCCAAACAACTTTCTGAGTGAGCTGGCTCACTGGAAAAGAATGCAAAAAAAACTGGGCACAGGTTTCCAATGAAAAACTTGCTATTGCCAGTGGAAAACCTGGCTGGTGGGAGCTTCCCCTGGCTGAACCTCTCTGGGTGTACTCTGGCAAAGAATATCTCCAGGTACCAGAACTTCCTGTGCAACTCCAGAGTGTAAAATCCCACTCACTACAAAATGCCTCTCCTGATTTCCCTGGAGTTACTGCTGATTTTAAAAAATGTAAATGCTAGGAGAAGCCATCTGAGCCTACTGGCATGGTGCTTCAGAGAGATAATTTGGTGGCTTAAGATGTTTGTTCCAGGAGGGGAATGTGTATGAAAAATTGTTTAGCATTTTAATCTCCTGAGCAATTTCCATGAGATTATTGATTGCTGTGTCTCACTGAACATTGTAAAAAAAGCCAAAAAACAAAACACAAAAGGAAGTGGAAATTGCCCTGAGAAAACATAATGCAGACCCAGGGATGATTAGAAAATACAGCTGGGTTTTAATATCTGTCAAAAGCAAGTGAAATGTAAGTAACAGGTGATTCTTTAGTCTTCCAGCAGATGTAAATGTTGAGTGTTGAGTCAGAGAGAGGAAAATAGAAATGCATTTTCTACTGCCTCATCTGTAGTAAGTTAGACTGGCAGCCTGGATGATTAAATAACTCAACATGATGAGAATTTATGCAGTGGGCAGTTAAAGTGGGTCTTGAACAGTCACTGCAGCAAGTAACATGTTTTGAGCTGGAACAAAGCAAACTGTTCTCAAGCAATTTCTTGTGTTCACCTGCCACAATTTCCTGTTCCCTTTTCCCTACTCCAGGCAAGCTTCCCAATAGATTCCTTGCAGAAATATAGATACTAGTGGTAGAATTCTGTCTAAGAATGCAACCAGAGTTATACCCTTCACTTCAAAGTAATTGAGCTTTTCCCCTGGAAGTGATGTTTGGATTACTGCTGAAGTTTGCATTTTTGGGTTGATCTCAGATGGTTGCTCTTTTTTTTTTTTTTNCATATGTGTGTGTTCTTTTTTTTTTTTTTTTTTTTTTTTTTGATGCCCAGGGAAAATATTTGCATTTAAAAATTCTTTCAATTTTATTGAAAGTACATCCTGCATTACTGCTTCCCAAAGCAGGTTTTAACTTGAAAAAGTGCATTAGCAAACAGAACTGCAGAAAACCACACTGGCAATGCAGCATTTTGACGTGGCCCATGGTAATTCACACAGCAGGTCACTGTGCAGATGCTCTGACTGAGAATTCAGTGCTGAACTGAATGGGGCAAGAAAACTCCACACATTCACAAGTCAATTATTTGTGTCTGACTGATTCCAGCTGACTGCAAAGTGCCTCTGTCAAGCTCTCTGCCAAGGCTGAGTATTGGTGCTGAAAAATAAAGGACAATATGTTAGTAATGACAAGAAACTTGGTTAAGAGGAAGAAACACAGAAATAAGAGATGAAAACTCCGAATTCCCGTTTGGCCTCGGATTTCTGTATCATTTTTGGCATATTTCTTCAGTCCAGGCCCTGACTTCTCTATTTGCAATGCAGAGATAACAATTTCCACCTATAATACTCCCCTGGTTGTCCCAAGGAATGTTTGATGCTTGTATCACACTTGGGAGGCACGCTTGTTTTCTTTAACCTTTCCTTTTCCTAATAAATCTTATGCTCAGCTACACTGTGCAGTCTAGAATTTTTGAGCACCTTCTTTCCATAACACCAAATACAGAGAGAAGATACCAGGCAGTCCCCAGAAACTGGCCCAAATTTTGTCAGCTCTCAAGAACCAAGGGTGCTGGGTGGGAGGCAGCCTGGAAGGGACTGAGGGTGCTGCACTGCAAAGCTGCACAAAGTGAAAGGGCCACTTTCCCAGGGTGTCCCAGTTTCTGTAGCTGGGAGAATTCATGGGAACTGCACCAGGAGAGTGCTGCCTCTGCCTTGCACAGGATTGTGAATGTGGGATGCTCACAGCACACTCCTTACAAATCTCACAAATGCTCCTACCTGGCTGCCTGTCTGACTGAGTGCCTAAAAGGCAGAGGATCCATCAGTCTTTCTGAACCATTCATTTTCTTAAGCATCCAGAGCTGAAATCTATCAGGAAATGTGTAGTCCTGTATTAAGAGTGTGTCTTCACGAGCTTTGCACACTCTGACAGAGGGAGAACAATGTTAGATACTTACTAGTATTGCTGAACACATCCATGGAAAAATCCTGTCTGAACTCTGACCACCTTCTAATGCACCCATATCATGGCAGATATTAGGGGACTTGAATTGAAGCCCAATGGTTCATCTTAGTTCTACCATTTCCTAAATTTTGCATGCTTGGCATGGCAGTCTCAGTGTTTCTAGGGAAGTTTTCTCCTTTGAGAGGAGTTATTTGCTTAGATAATGTTATCTAGATGATTCATAGCAGCAGAGCCATCATTTGTATTTGCACTCAACATGTTGCCACAAGTGCTAGTTCTTAGACTCTTACTTAAAGGTCAGAACAGAAGGAAGAGCATTATAATGGTCTTTCTGGCTGAAGCCAGATTTTATACTTTGCAGCTTCATTAGCTGGAATTACATCACAGGATACAGACAAGCAAAGCCTGAATTGATCCTACTTGACTGAATTCTAAATGAATGGAAAATGACTGCATGGTTTGCTAAGGGGCAGCAATAATGGCATAAGAAAGTTATGATTTCTATGAAGATTTATATCCTTGTAGCACTTCTTTTCAGTTTATGTGTTTCGGCTGTGGTCATGGGACTCGAAAAATGAAGATACTTTTGAAAGATGTTTTTTCAAGCAAACCGAAAAAATATATTGATTTTTCAGTGTGTGATTTTAGAGTTCTTTCGTTTCACTTAAAGCCTCTTGCCTTATCCCAAGCACAGAAACCTCGTGATATTTCGGAAGCTCATTTCATTGCACTGATAATTACTAGTTACCAAAACATCCTCATCTATTCCCCTCCTGAAAGAGATTGAAGCAGAAAAATAAATGGGCCTATATGTTGTAGGAATGTATCTAGAGGTGAGAAATTCTTTAATGAGCTGATATTCAGTACAAACAGTTGGTAATGTGGTCTTGTGGGGTGGACTTCAGTGTGATTTCAAGTTCATCTCACCTCACCAGTGATTTTCCACTTCCCCAAAAATTCTCATAGGGACACACTTACAAAAAACATCTCCAGAAAACCAAATAAACCAGTTAATTCCAAGGAGGTAGAGAAAATATGACAACTCAGTCTCATCCATTTCATGCCACATTATAGCAGGCAGATTCTGATCACACAAAGTGAAAACAGTGTCCTGAAACCACATTATTAAATGCACTAACTGGGATGTTCAGTTGCAGAATCATCTAAATACACAGCTCTGACTACAGAAGGGCAAAATAACCCTCTCTTTTGACAATACTCCTTCTCAGGCAAAACCCCATATTTTTCTCTCAAAGCAAAGAATAATTTATTTTTGAATTCAGGAAGCAATACTTGTCAACCACTTGACATGGCAGAGGATGGTTTGGTAAGAAAAAGGTGTTAAGGAACCCTTCCATTGCCAAGATTAATGTGCTTCCACGAGCTGGGACTTGAAGTTCTACATTTTTTTGCTGGTCTCTCTTAAAATATGTTTTGATTGGACAGAGTGAAAAGAAGGAACAAAATGTCATTTTGTCATGTCCTGTGGGTGTTTTATGAGTACTGTAGGGTTTAACAGAAAGTTAATGTTTTCTTCCATATTAAACTTTCCTCTTTTTCTGTTTGAGATTTGTCCATCTCCAGAGTATTACTCAATTAGCCAGATAAGTCTCAGCAGATTAAATAAGAATCTGAGTCCACAAATCTGACTCTGACTTACAAAGTTTCTGTCCAAGAATATGGAAGAGTAGGAGTTACATATTAGTAGGGGTTCACACAAGGATGAAGGAATAGGCTTTTCTTGTAGAGTAATTTTGATTTAAAAGCAGATTAAAAATTTCAGACTGATTGTATTAATTATTTTGGCCCTCTTTTTCAGCACTCTTCTGGTGTTATAATTCAATTACATGCATTACCAGAGCCTATTTCTGTGGCATTTGGCTGCCTGTTTGTCAATATGCATTTGCAGCAAAGAAGTCTTGAAAGGTTTGGGGACTGGGTTTGCTTCAAGCAACCATCCAAACAGCTGAAGGATTATCCAATTTTCCTGCATATTTCATTTCTTGAAAAAGAGAAAAAGACATTGGAAATTTCACAAAGACAACCCTTTACTGAGGTTTCTACCACTCCTGATTCTACTCTCAAATGAAAAACTGGAGGAAGAAACGTTCATGTCAAACACATCAGAAATATATAAAAGTTTGTTTCTTTACATTTTCTGTAATTAATGCAAGTGAATGAACTTATTTTCAGTACTGAAGACATGAGCAGATGAAATAGAAAAACAACTGTAAGAATGAGACTGGGCTCTATGCTGTTCTTCCTCCACTGAGAGCAAAGCAGCTCTGCCTCATAAAAACTGCTCTGCTTAACCATTTCCCGACAGAGAAGTCTCTGGCCACCCCTTCCCCTCCTCCTGCCCCCGTAAGTGATACTTCTGTGCTCCCTAGCCCTACTCAGAACCTCCCTTCCACTTCCTGAAAATGCCCAATCCCTGATTCCCAGGCATCTCCTTGCACTGCACTGCACAGATACCAGATGGGCCTTTGGACGTCATCCTGCTGACATCCAGGTGTCCTGCTGATCCCCCTGCTTTCTGCCCAGCCTCTCTATAACCTATCATCTACAGCCATTTATTTAAAAAAAAAAAATCTTTGTGTAATATCCTTTTTTTATGTCTGTGACCGGGCTGAAAATAATCCTTGGCTGTTTGTCCATGAGGAAGATTTCTCCTGAGCTTGCCTGTAAATGTATTAACCAGGTGTCCCTTCAGAGAGCTCCTGCAAAGCCCGGGGAAAGAAGGAGTGGGGTGAACAGAGAGTCAGCTCCTGGCCTCTGTCACTGTGTTCTCTGCATCTCCCTGTGAAATCCCGTGCCCTTTCCTCGTGCAGGATGCTCTGCTCTTGCCTCTGAACACGGAGATGCAGAACAACTCAGCACGAGGCAAGAATCCTTATGGAGCACTAAAAATATCTGGCGTTACAGTGTGGGTCTGTATGACACCTGAACTATTTTTTTTAATTATTTCATTTCTGAATCTATAGCGACGTCAAAACAAAGAGTCAGTCTTTTGGGAATTTTCATCTAAAACACCTTTTTTTTTTTGAAGACTGTGTTTCCTTGACAGTGACCAGAATTCCTGCCAGAATAAACATGGAGTTTCTTTTTCTTTGAACCATCTGTGTGTGATTCAGGGAAATGGATGCTGTAGAGAGATGTTTAATACTTCAGCTATTGTGCTTCTGGCATTTCACTCTTCTTTCAAAAGAAGCAATCTCAGACTTAGTAAGCCATGGCCTAATTGCAAATTCTGGGCAGAGAATAATGCAGAAATTTCTTGCTGATTTTTGAAAGAATTTTGTAAGTTACAAGTCCTTCAATTCTACAGGAAATAAGAAATATTAAGTATAAACAAATGTCAGCTTCAAAGGCAGATGGCTCAAGGTGCTTCCAGTTCCATCCATCTCAAAATTTCCTGGTGATTCTGGTACAATGATAAAATTCACAGAACTTAGTTCAGTAAAAGATTGTCTGCAGAATGTGTAACAACAGCAAAGTCTATATGGTAATGTTCAATATTGATTGATTCAATGATTACTGCATTTTTCCTGTTCAGGGGAGAAATATATATATATATATATATATATATCTATATATACACACTGCAAATTCAAAACCTCTTCTGTTTAATAGAACTAACCACATTATCTGGTAGGAACACAGGGACTTTCTCACTGAGCAAAATGCAGTAAGTACAGACCAAAAGAATTACTAAGGGAACGCATCTGGAAAATAAAACCAACAGGGTTGCAGGAGGGAGCACTAAAAAAACCTGTTTATTGAAACCTGACCTAATTCATATAGGTTAAAAAGTGTTTTACTCTTCCCATGCTTTATAGAGATTATTGATTCTCTGATTCAGGTCAGAAAATATACTGTTAGCTAAAATTTTTCTTCTTCAGTTTGTATCTCATTAAAGAGCATGCATGTATTTCTTCTACCTACAATGTTTATTTGATCAGAGATTTTTTCTGTGTCACATTAATTTATGAACAAATCTCCCATTCCATTTACAAACAAAGCACTTACATTAATTGGCTTAACTTAACCTTTGTGTGACCTTTGAGCTTATAAAGTATTTTTTAAAAAATTAGCAGCCTTTCTTTGGATTTGTCAGAGATGATTTATGCATTTTGCACTTTTACACATCTGCTTTTAATAGTTGCCAGATAAATACTAATTATGAAGATCTTTGTGTGTCCTGGTTTCAGCTGGGATAGATTTAATTCTTTCTCATAATAGATGGTACAGTGGTGTGATTTGGATTTAGAATGAGAAAAATGTTGATAACACGCTGATGTTTTGGTTTTTTGATAAGCAGTGTTTTCCCTAAGTCAAGGAATATTTTTTTTTTTATGTCTCATGCTCATGACAGTTAGGAGGTACACAAAATCAAAAAATTTGGAGAGACCATTGCCAGGACAGGTGGTCCAAACTGGCCAAAGGGATATTCCACATCCCAGAATGTCATGCCCAGTACACAAACTGGGGGAGTTACCTGGAAGAGGGACTGGTCTGGGTTTTGGAATGGGACACGGCATCAGTCAGAGGATGGTGAGCAATTGTATGGTTTTTTGCCTTTCCAATACTATTATTATTACTATTATATTTTACTTTTTTTTCAATTATTAAATTTTTCCTATCTCAACCTACAAATTTTACTTTTGATTCTGCACCCCATTCCACCGGGGTGGGGGCAGAGGGGAGCTTTGAGGCTCTGTGGCTCTTGGTTGACAGCTGGGCTTAAACCACAACAATGTGTCTGATACTTCAGTATTTCTTCATGTAAGATGAGCAACTGAGATTAGCTCCTTTCTATAATGTGCTATAAACAAGTATGGATATAAAGATATAAATATATGTGCTGAGCTTGCTCAGTTTCAGTTACTAGCAATCTATAAGTCCAGAGAAAGTCTTGCCAATATACACTTAATGGGTTATGGACTTCTGGGACAATCAATAATGCAACTGAACTGCACAAGGTTCATTTTCTGGGGTTTTCTTCATACTAGAAATAACAGCCCATATTGCAGTGATCATCCAGCCATGGCATATCCAGGTTGTAAGAGGTTTTCCAGCTGCTGGACAGAGATGTCTTCCTGAACTTAAAAAAATGATTTAAAAAACTTTAAAAATATTTTAAACACTGTTGTAATAGAAGGCAAATTTATCACCTGCCTTGCTAAACCATCCAAAGGTTTAATCATCTCCACTGATGGGACACATAGCTTATTTCAAGACCAAATGGTTTTTTGGATGACGATCACTGTGTGTCACTAACAGTTTATGGTGACAGTGATACCCAAGGGAAACTCATCCATCTCCCAAACTCAGAGCTGTTTTCTATGAAAAAAGTTCCAAAACTTCTTTTTTCAGTTTCCATGCAAAGAAGTATATTGTCACCCATGGCTTCAACCCAGTGATTAAATTAAATCAAGAACAGCATGGTGACATACAGACACAGATCCAGAGTCTGGAACTCAGTCACCCTCTGCAGTGTTTCGTTTTTCTGCCTGTAAAACAGAGAAAGAATTTTACAACTGATCATGATCTGTAAGGTAAGACCCACTACAGAGAATTAGTTGTTCGGTACCACAACAGAAGCAGACATTTAAATTCAGAGAGTAAAAGGGAAAAAACAGTAGAATAATTCTATTGACTGAGGGTGCATTGTTCTGGCACCAAGATTTGTATAATCAGGACACAAAATAAATATGTTGAGCAGCTCTGCAGCAGGGTGACCCACATCACCCCACAGCTAATGCAGCTGTGACAGATTTGGTACCTGCATACACACTTCTAGATGTTCCAGGTACATACAGCTCAGAACCCATTTGAATAGCCATGGTTTAATTGTAGCTTAATAAATCCACTGGAGAGAACAAATGTTTCTGCATTTACCCTGGAACCTGTGTCAACTGAAATAAATCACTTTGTCCTGCTAAACCATCTCCCCGTGAATATGCACAAAGGGGAGTAGAGTCTGTTTCAAAGGGCTCAGCAGTCAGCCAAAGTGACATCTCTCTGACTGGTGACACATTCCTCCTTGCAGGTTTAGGAAATTTGACACAGTGCATAGAATGTTGTTCGGTAGTTATGTAATGTTCACAGCTCCTAAGGGAAAGACTAGAATATCACACAGAAGGAAAAGCTCTTGTACACAGAAAATAAGCCAATATTCAGATTCTGTCAATATAAACAAATTAGTATTTGGTTTTTATTCTATTGTAGGAAAAAAAATTATGCACACAGCCTCTTCTCTGTCATTTCTAGCCCCTCCTTTTCAGCCATTCACCAAACCATATGCAGTGACCTGGACTAATTATTTATTTATGGCAATTGTTCATGTATTAAGCGGTCAGAATGTTTAAACGGCAAGGTTGCTTCTTTTCACAACACATTTACCATCTGAATTAAATGGATTGTAAAAGGAAAGGATACGAAAAAAAAAAATCAAGCTTACATAATTTCCCAATAAAGCTCTGATTCTGAAAGGCATTTAAGCAGCTAACTCCCAGTGAAGTGTCTTCCACTCTCTACAGACACAGACCAAAGCTTTGGTGCCAGAATCCACACACACCTTTTTGTTCCCTCAGAACAGCTTGCTTTCTAATGTTTTAGTCAATGGCGACAGAGTAGAGGGATTCCGAAGAGCAGTTTGGATGAATCAATGAGGGATGTTGGTTAAAATAAGCTCAGCAGTTCCTGCTGGAGAAAAGCAAGTTAAGAATGAGTGGATTGAAACATTATGTCTTAAAAAATGCTTTCCACATATGATCAAATGTTCTCTTTAAGCTCCAGTTTGTTTGCTTCACTTCAGCATGGACATTGGACCACTGACTGCTGTCAGGAGGAAGAGCCAGAGCTCAGTTTGCTGTTCTTGCAGCTATGGCTTCGAGCATATGGTCCACACGAAATGGGGCATAGCTGCTCCGAAATGGAGCAAGTCACCAAGGTTCAGCTGGCATCTGACGGCTAGGAAATCAGAGAAGTCACCCTGGAAAGGACAACAGCCTGTGCTGTTCTTTTCCTAGTAATGGTAGAAGTTTTTCCATGCTAGATTTCCTGTCATCTCACNTTCTTTTCCTAGTCATGTTAGATGTTTTCCATATATCCAGGCACCACAGTGATGCTAGATTTCCTGTCATCTCACTAAGTGAATCATAGAATTATCAGGGGTGGAAGAGAACTTCAAAATCAAGCCCAAACATCCACCCAGCACTGCCTCTGCAGTCCCTAAACCACTAAACCTTATCAGATGCAGCCACATCTTGAACACTTCCAGGGATGGTGCTCCACCACCTCCTTGGGCAACCTATTCCAGTGCTTGACCACCTCAAGAGTGAATAAAACTTGCCTAATATCTAATCTGAATCTCCTCTGTCTCAGTTTAAGGCCATTTCCTCCAGTTCTCTCGCTTCAGGCACAGCAGGAGAGCCTGGACCTCACCGGGCTAAAACCTCCTTTCAGGCAGTCACAGAGAGATGAGCTCCCTCCTCAGCCAGAGCCTCCTCTTCTAGAAATTAAACAAACCCAGCTCCCTCAGACCTGTTTTTGGGTCCTTTCACAGGCACACGCCCAGGCCAGCCCAGCCTGCACACCACTGACCAGGCCAGCTGGTGGGACTGGGATCAGCCAGGCCTCAAACTGCACAGATTCCATCTGTGACAAATACACTGGATTGACAAAGACTGGTTCTCCAGATCAAAATAATGAGTTCTTAGGCAGGAGTAAAGACTGAGATTTTTCGTGATCAAACCAAGTGGAAAAATAAGAGAATCAGAGAAAGTAGAGGTGGCTGGGTCCCTTAGTTCATCCTGTTGACATCCCAGGACATCAGGACAGAACTGTTGATGTCAATGTCACAATATTTTGGAATTAACTCAATACAGGGCAGACAGATAAGCAGAGAACCAGACTTGGAAGAGTTAAACCTCAGGAACAGCCAGGAACTCAAAAGATTTACTGTAGGTGGAATTTCATTACACAGAGAAACTCATGGCTAGAATCAGCTGCCAAAGGAAACAATAGAAGCTACTACCTTACTTTAAAGACTTAAGAAAATATTTAAAAGAAATAAATATTTGGTAGTACATCTGCCATCTCAAAGGATACCTAGCTTCCTTTCATCCCTGCAGTATTCTGTGTTCCAGCTGCAGTATATTTTCCTCATTGCACAACTAATTTTTTTTTTTTTTTTTTTTTTTTTTTTTTAGGCTTAAAAGCAGCATCTGCTACATTTTAAGCTGGTTCTCTCTGCTCACCCAAGCTACTGTCACCCTTATCTCAGCAGAATGGATATAAAAGCAGCTTTATTCTGCCTTTTGGCCTCTCCTCAGCTTGAGGACGAAAAAAATGACTGTGCCACTCCTGAAATTATGTCCCAGCTGGTTCAGAGCTTCTCTAGTCACTGCCTGGAAACTATGGAATATAGGGCACCCCAAAATCTGCTCCGGGCTGGAGAATACTCTAACACTTAGCCAGTTCTTTCTGCTTGCAATTTGACCTGTAAAACTGGAGCCTGGCTTATTTGTTCTGCTGACAGGCAGCACATAAGGCACTTCATGGGACCTTGAAGGAAAACTCTCTAAATCTCTAATCTCAGCTACAACAGCAAAACAAGAGTTTAAAAAAAAAAAAAGTTCTGAATTTGGAAGTTATGATTAATTTCTGAGTGGGGAAGGAGAATTATATATGTATTAGTTTCACCATGTGAGGAGCATATTTTTGCCATTACCTAAGTATTGAAGCTCCAAGGACAAGGAAAAGGTACTTGGAAGCCCTATTTTTCCCATTTTAATCCAACTGCAGCGGGGGTCGGTGCCTCCTATGTTAGCTTGTTACAATGCCGAGTTACTAAGAGGTTTTTCTGCTTGTCAGCTCTCTGACAACTCTTGAATGTGGTAAAGGTGGGCTAGGAGATGATTAGTCACCACCTGCCTCTAACAAACAAGTTCTCTCGAGGAACTCGTGTGAAATGTTTAACTGTGAATAAACTCATTTAAAGCTCCAGCTCTTTCAGCGATCATCTGATGGCATCAGGCTCTGTTCCTCTTCCCAGGAGGTGTCTGGAGCACCGTCCCACACTGCACGGAGAGCAGCTTATGCTTCCTGCATAAAATGCA
>VZRO01005928.1:0-39460 GCA_013397915.1 Daphoenositta chrysoptera
GCAGCCCGGCACCGGCCCCGCACCTGCCCCCGCGCCGGGCGCGGCTCTTCCAGCTCCCGCTCCGATTGCCGCCGTTCGGCTGCGCCCACCCCGGGCTGGGAGAGACCCTCGCCTTCCCTTCCTCCTGTTCCCTCCCGTCCCGTCCCGTCCCCTGCCCGGTGCTCTGGGCGCCCTGCGGGTTCAGCCGCTGCGACCGAGCCCCCCACCACACACACGCGTGTGCAGAGAGCGAGAGAAGGGACAGAGGTCGGGGAGGCTCCGTCGCGCGGCGCCCAGAGGGAAACGCCAACCCCTGTGATGGTGAAGGTGGAAAAAGATCTCAGAGCATGAGTAGGGTGACTCCAGCGTCGCATGTGGTCACCCAGATACACGGGAGGGATTCACCGTGAATTAAGAGAGTCTACCCCTAACTCCCGGGAACCATCGTATCCCCTACAGATACGCACGGTCTGATAACTTGTCACCCAGATAAGCACGCAGATGTTTCCAGGGAGCTTATGCTATTCAGAGGGGTATAAATATTTTCACAAATGAATAAATAAATACACGTTTATTCGCACAGCATGCTTTTGCCACTAGCTTAGAAGTCATGTAATTGTGACGTAATTCAGCCATACAATGTCTCTGCAAGGTAATTTTAGGCTATTGTGGTTCATCCGAGGCATTTTTGTGTCAAAATGTGCTGTGAACATCAGTATCTATGTAGCAGAGGTCAACAGATTCAGACAGCGTACCACTGAAAAAAAATTCCCAATCCTCTCCAGATATAGAAATAGTTATTATTTCCAACAATTTGCAAAAGATCTCTGTTGCCACTCCAAACTGCAGCATTTGTTCCCTCACACCTGGGAGAATCCTAAAGGTCCACTGGAGAAGAGGGAGTCATTGCTCTGTAGTAGTGGTGAAGTGTTTAAAGAAAGGAAAGACATACACACATAGGAAATGAAGTTTTATTTATCCCACAGAAACAAAATTCTCAGGGATCTGTGTTCACCTTTGGCTTATATTGACTAAACAACATGTTTATGAGTAGCAAGATTGCTGTTGTACATAATTTCACTGGCAGAGGTATTTCAGTTGGGGGAGTAAAAGAAGCTTTTTCATGGTAATAAAAGTGATGTCTACATTTAGATGATTTTCTGTTTTACTTGTGTACCAGCAAATCTTACACTATAGAATAGATTTCAAATATCTGAGCCAGTAAAACAAGCTAGAGTTCTGATGTTCTAACAGCTAGCTTATATTCCTTCCTTCCTTCCTCTCCAGATATAAATACACTAGAGCTTCCCTACATAACCCCTCAACCTGAAATAATAATAATAATAATAATAGAAATAGTTATTGCAATAACTATAAATTTATTTTTATCATCATCATCATCATTCTAGTTAAAAGGGAAATTAACACCCAAAAGTGTGCCTGCACACAGGTATATTGGGTGTATGTTGACATGATTAGACCAAAGATTTTCAGAGGGTTAAACACTTGAGTAGTCAAGGGTTTATCCATTCAGATTCATGGGTTTTGCTCAAATTCTCCATAATAAATCTTCTTTGGGGCTAATATCAACACAAGTAATAAATTATTTTGAAAATATTATGAACAATTTGAAATAAATTTTCATAGTATAGCAAAAGCAAAAATTTTTCTCATAGATCCTTCCTAGACACTTAGAAAAAAAAATAGATAATTAAGCTGTTTTGGTTTTTTGGGTTTGCTCATTGGTTTTTTTTATTATTATTCCTATAATTTTTCTTTAGTTTGAAGCATTTCCTTCTTTTTCATAGTGGGACAGAGTTGAACTTGTATATAGATCACATCAGTCCTCATATGTCCCAAAAAGTGGCAAACAAAACAAACAAAACCTAGATCACCTTAGATAAAACACAGTAGGTGTTTATTGAAAATTCTGAAGAGAAAGAAGCAAAATATATATTTTCACGACTGAACAAACCACTGAAGTTGTAACAGCAAAACACTTATAATTTCATTAATCAAATCTTTACGTCTACCTGACAAATATATATCAATCTGTTTTAACTATTAACATGGAAAATTAATATTTTAAAAGAAATATTAAAGGTCCTTGAAAACCATATTAAAAATATTTTCTCATTCATAAATTAAAAGTGATAGCCACAAAGGTGTTCATTTGTTTGTATGTTGTCAAGATGTTTCTATGTTTAAACTGATGTACATTATAATTACTTTCAGAATCAAAAAAAAAAAAAGTGGTAATCTAAGCAAGCAACTGATCTATATCCATTTAAAATATAATTTAGATAAACAGCATTTTCTTTTATGAAAAAGTACTTTTTTAGTATATGTCTTCCTCTCAATAATGTAATAAACACAAAATCATATTTACCTCCATCTAAAAGGAATTTTGGTAACAAAAACCACGCTTTGAAAATAAAATGAAGATAAAACCACACTGATTTCCTTATGCTTTAAACTTAGCTAAAATGGCTGTATTGCACATTTGTCAGTAAACTGCTAGTTCTGCCAGTTTTCAACTGTATTTCATTCATTTGCTGCTTTTTTGATTCAGTTAGCTAAACGAAGGCAGAGAGATGGGAAAAGTGTCAGTTTCTGTGACAGGTTTGTCTACAGGAGAACATTTGTTAGCCCAGCAAGCTCGGTCAGGAATGAAGGAAAGACATGAAACAATCTTGCTAGAAAAACTATGTCAACCACACCTCCATATAGCATGAAGTTTAAAAGTCGTTGTGACTTAGATTTTAGAGTATGAAGCATCACAACCTCATTCTAAATTAATCAGAAAAAGCTTTGTACCCATTTTCCCTTTTCAGAAGTTACGAATAATAAGTATTTTTTTAAAAACCCATCTTGCTAGATTAATGCCTTCAAAGGTTCCTAGAGTAGGGCCTAAGTTTTCAAGAATAGAAATTAAACTTATGTGAAATTCTAATTCCTGAGAAGAGTTAAATACCATTTCAGTAATTAATCAATTAAATAAATAAATAAATAAAGATACCATGTGTTCCTCTCTATTTTATTTTAAACAGTGGTTTGTCAATATACATAATCTTTTCAATATATCATAAAATTAAGAATGAATTTTCTAGCTATAGTTCCTTTCACTTTGCTAAAATTCAGACATAAATACAAAGTAAAGGCATTCAAATTTTTAATCCTTTAGAAAACTACTTACTCTTAAAACATAGTAAACATTAAAGAAATATACTGGAGAAACCCAACAAGTGTTAAAGGAAATGGCAAACTCCTTATTCTTATTCTATCAGAAGGATTAAGTTTTTTTGCTAATTTTGAAAACAGAAAAAAAGTTTATTTGGCGACTCGAATCTTCAAAACCCCAAATCTTTCCATTTTTAGCTTATTTTGAACTAGATTTCTTTGTTGTTTAAGACAACTTCTGAGTCAAAATCTGTATCCAACCCTTATGAACGCAGGTCAGAGAGTGCAATACAATCCCTGGATGTTTTAAGCATGACTTCGATGACATAAAGCTCAAGGTGCAGAAGTGACATCGGGTTAGAGAGAGCAGGATTGCAATGTCTTAGGAAAACGTTCGTTAGAGGAAGATTTTCTTCTGTCGGAATGCCAATGTAGAATGTCACCAACCAAAGGAGCCTGTGATCAGACAGCAACTCTTCTTTCGGTGGTTTACACTGCAGCCCCACCTGAAAAATGAAAACTGAGCATTCAGTATTTCCACTGTGGGTGTTCTTTGCCAGCTTTTCTGAGGCTGATCTGCTCCACCCAGGGTGGTTTTCACACACAGAGACAAGAGTCAGGCACCTCTGGTGGCTGAGACAATTGTTTCTCAAATTCCCATCTACTTTAGCACTAAATCAGTGGAAAACTGTTTGGGCCTTACCACGTGGTTTGAAACAAAGTTTCTTATTCTTGTAAGCAGAGTAGGCTGCTATTGATCCAACAACCAGTATTACAAAAGCAGAAATTACAGGAGATGTAACTCCAGCTATTAATCCTGAATCTGTGGAAAAAGAAAGAGAAGAGTTGGTTTGTTTTTTTTTTTTTTCAGAGTCACCTAAATGGTTTGTCTTAAACATATTGTCTACTAAAGTGTGCTTTTCCCAAATTATGAAAATAGTATGGTGAAACAACAGAATTAAGCAGATGAATAGAAATTGTGTTTCATTACAGCTGATGTGAAAATGGTGTCTTAAAGCCTAATTTAGTATATAGGCTACTTTTATAGGGCTAACATGATTTTAATGTTTCATGAAGATCAGAAATCAATTGTAGAATAAATTATTTACTATACCTGTGTTCCCACCATGATTGAAATGATGCTCCTCTTCTCCTGTAACAGAGGGTGAAGTTTCAGCAAATACATGTTTGTCATCCTGTTTTGAGAACTAAGTCTTTACTCAGCAAGGTGTGATGTACAAAGGGCAAAAGGGGTGGCCCAACAGGACTGCAAGAGAGGAGCTCCCCTTCCACTCCTCACTGACAGCTGTGCTGACCAGAGAAATAACTGTTCATCCTCTTGACACTTCATTTTTGGGGAAGAATGTCATCACCTAATAGAAGGATCATATGTAACAGTCTACATCAAACTGATTTCACAGGGAGGCCAGTATACTCCATTTCTTCTCTGGTGCCAG
Source organism: Daphoenositta chrysoptera (assembly GCA_013397915.1). Taxonomy (NCBI): domain Eukaryota; kingdom Metazoa; phylum Chordata; class Aves; order Passeriformes; genus Daphoenositta; species Daphoenositta chrysoptera. The sequence goes on from VZRO01005928.1 coordinate 4,617, forward strand.
ACAATCAGATCATTCATCAGTAGTTTACATCAAGAACTTAGTCTTGGTCCATCTACTTCAGCAAGCCCCTTGCTTTGGGACTTTCCTTGCTGAATTCAAAGGGATAAAACCTTCAGGCTTCTGGCATATGCCAGAATGCTAAAAAATGTTTTGGAATACATTTCAAGATTTAGCTTCAGGCTCAAACCCATGTTTTTTCATGAAGGATAGCTGACTTAAATAAAAATAGCAGACTCTGGTCCTATACCTTCAGAGACAAGCAGATTACCACTAGAGCAAAACCAACCAGCTCCAATTTACAGGTGTTAGGAAGATAGGGATATTGGCAAGGGATATTGGCAAATGTTACCTGTTATAACCGGTGGTAAAGGCTTTCCATCAAGGAGATCTGAGTCATCAAAACCTCCTGCAAGATAAATATCCCAGATGCAAAATTATCTAACAATGGTAACCCCTTCAGTTCCCGTATCCACTCCCTTTGTAGTCTTCTAGGGAGAGGTGAGGGACCTTTGAAATCCCAGCTTCAACATGGTGGATGGGTCACATGTCTTGCACTAAATGGTCACCTACCAAAATTCACCTGAAAGCTGAAGTACTGACACTGTTGGTGTCTACATATTCTGTGCCTGTTTTGGGCAATTGTGGGATATGTGGGCTTGGGCTCTCAGTAACACAAATCCTTCTATGATATGGACATCTTGAGTCCCAGTGATCCCTGAAGCAGAGAGTCAGAGGGTCCTTTCCAGGAAAGACTCCAGAAGGACCTGTCCATGTCTCACCACTACAGCCACACCCAAAGTAAGTACAGGTACAGGGTGAAAGCCAGAATAGATATGCCACTTTTACTTTATTTAAGCGAGTGTCTGGAACCAAACTCAAAAGCAATGCAGGCTGCCCAGCCCCATCTGTTATATGCCCCAGGGCCATCTCAGATGCTCATCTCAAGTGGATTTGAACACAGGTTTCTCTCTGCCCTGTGGCTAGATGTCAAATTTGAACCTTCACATAGTTGAGTGTATACATGCCCAAAATGAAAACACAAGTAAGATTAAATGTTAGTCTTGTGCCACTTAGGACACAGTGTCCCACATTTTGAACAGACAGAAAAACTTTATGGTATCAACACTAACATTTAGAAACAAACTTTCCCAACACTTCTGACCTTCTTTCTAGGTCAGAAACAGTGACTACAAAAGGAAGATGTAGGGAAAGTGATAAAAGCTATTACTAAAGAAATAAGAGATAAAATTATTCAAAATGTCTGCTCTGAACAGCTCACAGCACTACATTTTCTTAAGAAAAAATAGTCTTACCAGAATTACCATAACTTCCAGGGCGTGGTGGAAGAGGTGGGTATAAAGGTTTTCTTGAGATGTCACCTATTGATAGTTAATATTTTTAGATGGTTGAACAGGAAAAACTAAGAACTGTAAATAAAAACATTTTATACTTATTTCTAATTTCCTGTCATGTAATTAATGTCCTCCCATGAATTAATAAAAGGACCTTCCAGATCTGATGAATGATTTAAGCACTATATCAACGAATATCTATCTACAAAAACGGACTTGGAAGTGAACAGGGAATATTTTCAAAACAAGATAAGAATTCACAAAAACGTTGAAGGAAAATATTTCATGTATTTCTGGCAAGTGCTAACATTGTTTAAAGCTGACAGCTGGGAGGCAGCATGTGTCACTATGGGTTTCAGTGGTGCAGTTCCTCAGAGCCAACAGAGAAGCTGGTGTTCTAGGCTGGGCAGGAGGCAACAGGTTATCTCGTTGCCATCAGCAGGTATTAATAAGGCCTGCAGATTAGTTTCATCTAACAGACTCTGAATTTATCTAATGCATAATGAATTTTCTGCTCTTGTGCAAAATGAGCTCAGACTTCAGCTTTGCTGCTGTTTAGGACTTTGTGCTAGCATTTAGCCATGATTTTTTCCAAAGGTTAGAAAGAGATGCATTGCATAGACCAGATCTGATGAATAAAAGCAGTTTCCAAACTGCATATACAGTGCTGGAGTATCAAGAGCTCACTCAGGTCAAAACCTGCCAAATTTAATATCTAGGGCTGCTGCTTTGCATGTATAGAGTAGGTTCTCTCTTGTCATCCTTTTTTCAACCAACTCAATCACATATTTAACTGTTCTCACAGCCAGGCAGTGAATTTAACTCCGCACGAATCAAAATTAGGTTACAGAAATAAATAGCAATTTCCCTCCCTGTCCTTATATCTTTCACCTTCCAAACATGCCAGATGCCCTTTTGCTGTATTTTCTTCTTGCCTAGCTGCTAAATACAATGCTTCTGTTTCTAAGCATCATTTAGGTTCTGATCCAGAAAATTATTTAGGTATATGCTTAACTTCAAGTGAGTTTAGCCTACAGTCAATGGATTTTAGGTAGAGTCATAAAGCTTTGCTGAATCAGACTTGGCCCAATTAATTATATCCTGTAGAAGAAGGACTTGATCTGTTCCAGCTCTTTGCGTAATGAACACACTGTGGCACAAAAGCAGAAAATCCCCAATCCCATTTTTCATTTCTATTGTGATGCTGCACTTAGGCTTCTCTAAGCATAAGAAGACATATTGTACAGCATAGCTGGTGAAAAAATAATGTCTTCAGAAATACTGATAATGAGAGACATAACTTTAACCTCGTTATACCATGTCTGAAGGTCAATTAAAAACCTGAACTGAAAGTGGAACAAATAAATAAAAACCAAGGGAAACATGATTTACCATCCTTGGAATGAAAATATTTAGTTAATGAAGATACTTAAGCTATTAATTAATTATTTACTCAATATATTTAACCTATCCTCTCATAACAGTACTCATTAAAATCTTGCAGGAATGGAACAATTAATACAGGGAGGAATAAATGACAGTATAAACACGGGAATTATTAACAAAATTAGATTCAGCTTTGTAAAGTGTGGACTAATATGTCATTCATACAAAGGCATGAAGTACCACAGGGGAACATGGAAATGGGAAAAAAAACAATATAAAAGGTTTCATTCTCTAAGACTGAAACATATGTAAACCACACTTCTGCAGCTGGTTCAGAGGTTCTGTGCAATTGGCTGAGAAGTAATTGATCTTTTGGGTGGCTGTCATTAAAGTGGAATTTTAGGCTTTGATTCAATATGAATTGCATTTTGGGTAGCTTCAGTATTCAAGAACCTTTCTAGAGTACTTCACATCCTTGGTATATCTCTAAACACACTAAATAAAATTTGGTGTATGAATTCCCAGCCTGAAGTATTTCATATGTCTGCACAGCTCAGTACAGTACTGTGAATACTTCCTAGGTCAGGTGTGGGTGTTATGGGAATATCTGGAAGTTAACAGATGTGTTAATGTTACAACAGCTTGACTGCTTCAAAATTATGCTGTGTCGCCAGTGCTCATCTCTGAAACATTCCTTCCTGAATTACTAATCTGCCATCAGCAGAGCTACAAGAAGCTCAAACCTCTCCATCCAGTGCTACCTCTGATTCCTAATTCTTAGGCAGGCTCGTTTTTGGCAGCTGAAGAAACTACAGCCATCACCTTCAAGCTTCTGTCAGAGGACTCCACCGTGAGCCACCACAGCGGAATGGGCCCCGCTCGCTCTCCCCAGCCCTGCCTGGGGAGCTCTGCCATGGCACAGGAAGCCCCAGATAACTTCAGGTCGTGCAAGGTAGGGCAGCTGGAAGCTCTCAAAGGGAGCTGGCAGCCAGCTGCTGTCCCCACCGTGCAGGATGGCCTCAGGCAGAAGGGCTGCGTGTACATGAGTTGTAATGACTCTCATGACCATAGCTCCTCCTGCAGTATTGAAATCTCTTTTTACAAATTAAGCAGAGCTCAGGAAAAGACTATGAAGGAAAAAAATCCCCTTATATTCAAGGAAACAAGAGAGTACTCACCCCCACCAAGGGCATCTCCTAAATGTAGATCATTGTCTAAAAATGAATAGGAGGAAGATGTAGAAAAGTGAGTTACACACATTTCTTGAGGGAAATCAAATGTTATTTTCATTAGAATGTGTACAACTGAATGTTTGACAAGCACCTTTTTCAGGTCAGTCCCACACAGTCAAATAACTTATCACACTTTTCTTGAAAACTGTGATAGAATCTAATATTTCCCCACACACTAACTGACAAATAGTGCGGTGCTTTCTACTCAAAATATGAAGGCTTTTTCCTGATTTAAATTATGTCAAAATAAAGCTTGCAGTTGAATCAATATCAATACCTCTTTAATATACCTGCGAGTACAAAAATAAAATCAGCTATGTTAAAATATGTAACTGTACCCATTTTCTAAATACACTTCATTATTAACATTTATGTCTGTGGTTAAAATTGGTATATGCATGTTTGGCTTAAGTGTAATTTATTGAAGTGCAAAAACTGAATACCCATTTCAAGAACAAATACTAGGGAGCAATAAACCTACTTGGGGAGAGATTGAATCACCTAATCTATGTAAGGGTCATGGTGACCCCTTGCTTCAGGCAATCATATGCGCCTGTCTGAGCTTGGGAGACAGTCTGTTTTCCTTTGCCTGAGCCATAAAGGTTTTTAGATAGGACTAAATGTCTGTATGTGCATGTTACCCAGTAAATCAACAAGCTGTGACCATTGCCCTGCCCTGTACACGTGTCTCGCTGTACCTGGGATGGGAACTTTCCATCCAACAAAATTTTTTCCATGAGCTGCTGATGCATAAAGAGGAACTCTGTTTCTAACATGCAGATGTGGATATGAGTATGTGGGTGGTATTTTAAGGTGTATATGGAATGACGGTGAGTTCTGTCAGAAATACATTAGATGGATGTCATAACTCCAAGAATCCCTTTCTTGATGCTGTGAAATAGTGAAGCAGAAGAAAAGGGACAGTAAAACCTATCTAAATTTTGGTAACAGTGCTTATTGCCACAGAAAATTACACAGACTCTCAATTAAACAGTTTTTTTTTCATTACAGATGTGTCAGAATTCCCAAAAGATGAGAAAATCAACATGCAGAAGTCTGTTTGCTTCTGTTCTTTATATCCAGGAGGACTGGGAAGCTGCTTTTGCACAGTATCAAGTCTCATTTGGGTAACAACTCAAAAATGCTTTGATTTCACCAGGAAATCTGGCAGGAAAAGAATCAAATTCATAGTACATGACTTGGTTTGTTCTTGTCAGTTGTTGAACCTCCCTGTGTCTGCCCAGTAGAGAGTTGCATTTCAAAAATACCTTTACCTGTCAAATGCTAACACTGTAAGAAGCAATAAATTGAAAACTGGATTCAATTTATTATTGGGATGAAGAATTCAGGTAAAATGCAAGTTCCACTCTGGAGGGTTCATGCAGAGATTTGTTGCAGAAATGCTAAGGTTGATATGAATTTAATAAAAATGGAAGTGCATGTGTCTGTAGGGACCAGAAAAAACAGCAAAGTGTTAAAAGAACAGACAACAAAGGTCACTGTTCCCAGCAGTAAAACTGAGGAATGTGTTGTTTCTGTCCAAACCAGCAGGCCTGTGCTCCGATAAGATGACAGCACAGATGACTTGTCAGCAGAGGAAAAGCAGAAAGGCATTTGAACACCAAAGGCTGCAGCACATCACTACTTTTCCTGATTGTCCACCCAGAAGATAAGTCTGTGTACATAGTCTGTGTAGTCCGAACAAACAAAAACAAAATAGTGGGCTGCAACCTGACCAAGGGTTCAGAGACCCTGGAGTAAGAAATATTATGAGGCAAAGGCCTTCTCTATAATACCTGATTACTCCTAAAGGATATAAAAGATCTGTGGATTCTACTTGTCATTTCTGATCAAGAAGAAGCACGGAGATGGGATAAGAGCTCAGCAGCAGGCAAGATTTGTCTCATGCTGCACACGATGCTCACCAGACCACCTAAGCACACACATCTTGGTGCTCAAAAATATGTGGGTGGGAGGATATGGCTGAAATAAATAGAATGCAGGAGCAATGTGAGTGGGTAAACATCAACTTTGAGATTTTGTAAATAAACATAACCTTCCATTAAATTTTGTGATGAATTTTGCTACACTAGGGAGAGGCCTACAGGAGACCTTCAGCTAGGGCAGAGGTACGTGGGTTGCCCAGAGAACACTACCTCAGCTGAACAAAAATTTCAGTCAGCCTCACTTCTGAACGAGACAAAGAGGAAACCCTGAAGTTCAGATGAAGCATTATGCAGATGCTAGGACATACTTTTGTACCATCTTTCTGCACTTTCCAAATCCAACAATTGATTTGTAACACTGTGGGCTTGGGATTTTTTTAAGGAGTTTTAATTGATTTTTTAAACTCTCTGCAGTCCTCTGTAGTGCTGAAAGAGACTCTGAAATAGTCTGGAAAACATGGAGTTCTTCCAAAAATTAGTGAAGTGGATTTGGTTAGGGCAGATATTCATTTGTTGTTCATATATCTAACAGTTTTAGGAGTCCTTAAAAATAAAAATTCATTTCACCTGACTGAGGCAGCTTCAACGTCGATATTGGCATCCCTAAGCTACCTTTAAACTTGACCAAGGATAAGGTATTTTAGGGCACAATTCAAATAACTTACTTGAAATGTTTACGCTAGGATGGGAACAAATCCGCATTTAGTGCAATATTTTAAAATAGACAAACACTTCTAATCAAAATTTTGTTTGCCAAATGAAGTTGGAAAGAAGAATGCAGCCATTAAAGTATATAATAGCTACCACTTTCACAAAATACCACCCCTGTTTGTTGAAAGAGGGAGCCAAAGAATTGCATGGAAAATGTAATTACTTTCATGCACCTAAAGTCTTATTGTAAAATTTGTCCAGAAAAAGACCTAAAGTTGTTGTGTGGGCTAAGGTTATCCAGCATTTTCCAATTAAAGTGTTTTGTTTGATGGATAGAAATTTATTGCAGTGTAGTTTTGGTGAAAAAAACCTCTTATGTTGTCATAAATTGTTCCATCACAAATGCAATTTTGTTCTTGTTTGGAATTTCGGTTTTTTCAACATTAACAAGTGTTCACTGGATTTTATTGTTTGGCATTCTCAGGACTACAGCTCTCCACTGTTCAGAACCTTTTTTCCTTTCTGAGACAGGTGGTTGTAGCAATCAGTACTAGGTAATATGAATCAAATGCATGGCGAGAAGATAGAATACCCCGAACTTCATTCTGATTCTTTTCCAAATCTGTTATCAAGCAACATGAATAAATACACAAAAAGTAAAGATAATAGGGAAAAAAAGTAGAGGAACAGTTAGCCATTTTTAACAACAGTTACCCATTGTTATACTCCCCAGGGAGTTCAGAACAATCTAGAAAAGTATGAAGAAGGTCTTCAGGAAATAAAATAACATCACTGGCCAGCCATGCTCCAATGCCTTACTGGAAGCGCAAAAGACACGTAATGGGTAATTGTCAAAAGAACACTTATTTTACACAAAGGAGACAGCTATTATTCACACATTAGCTGAAGCACAGGAGCAAATATGATACAGAACCTCAAGTGAAAGTTTCTTACATATACAAAATCAGTTTTATGACCTATTATTTATTACTCACTGAGCACAGGTCTTGTCGGTCTTCTGATCACTGTAGGCTTCCTCGTAATTATGTCATCTGTTGGACACAATGACATGCCAATGAACAATAACAGCTTCAACTTAACAAAAGCAGATATCTGCAAATGTACAGAGCTGCTTTCAATAAATCTTTATGTATCACAGCAGATGCCAAAAATGAAGGGATATGTTTTCAAAGCTATTTTTTTGTTTGTTTGTTTAAAAAAAAATCATCTCATGACAGAAACATTGAAATCCAGCAGTTTCCAGTTCTGTGTATCTTTAATTAAGTAGAAATCACTTCATATTCTATTCCTCAAGGAAAAAGACTTAAGATTTATTATTGGGTGTAAATGCCATAGTAAATAAGGATAGAAAATTTACATACCAGGGTGATCAAGAGCATCAGCTAAATCAAAATCGCCTTGACCTAGAAGGAATGTGACAGAAGAAAAGAAAGTAAGTCAGCAGGCAGGTTTCCATGACCTCCAGACCTGAGGGCTCTGTACGGAGCCAGAACAGCAGTAAGAGGCAAAAGAAAGAGCCATCCAGAGAGCAGCAGGCACAGAACGAGCTGTCAGCTGTCATCCCTGCGCAGTGCAGTCCTGAATGACTGTGAGAGATGGGCCCATTTAATTCAAAGAAGTTGTTTGTTCAGGTAGGCCAAAGAGAAGCTGTTCTCATATTCACCTGCTGTGCAAACAGCCCTTTGAAGAACACAGGTTGCCTGTTAGGGGCTATTGCCGGGAGACAGCTGAAAGTAGCATTCAGCATGGTACTTGTGAACCAAAATCATTAGGTGAGAATTTTTAATATCTTCATCATTATTATTTTACTGGCTTAGCTTCAGCGAGCCGCTTTACTGGCAAGCCTGCCTTGTGATCTCTTGCAACACAAATCAATTTTTTTTTTGTGTTTGCATTCTAAAATGGGCCATAAGTAAAAGATATTATGATGTGTTTATTTAATTTAGTTTCCTCTGTACCTTAAAAAATCTGAAAAGGGAAAAAAAATCCTTCTTTCCTGTTCCGTGTTAGGTGACAATAATGTCTTTAAATATCACAGCAGAGTAGTCAGCATCTGGACTTTTAAAGTTAGCGGGCAGAGAAATCTGGAAAATATTTTAAATGTGTAAACTGAAACAGATGACTTTGAACGGAACACACAGAGTTATTAATGTGAGTTTTACTTTCAACTCTACAGTCTGCCACTTTCCTTGTGTTCATGCCTTTCCTTGTGTTCAGCCTTCATGAAACATATCTTTGCAGAATAGGTATCCACTGGTTTTTATCCAGAGTGATGCATCATCGTGTTTGCATTCTAAATACAAGATCAGCCTACACAAACCCACAAAAAGTCATGACATGCCATGACTTCCCTAAACAGAAAAGTATTACTGTGCTCTATCGAGTAAGCCTCAAGCTGCACTTGATCTGCATATGTTTATTATCCCTTCTAAAAGGCTTAATACCTAACTCTTCACTGAAGTGTTTTTCTTGGTAAGTCTTGAACACTTCACAGCAAGAAAGGCATCATTGTTCAAGTGAAGAAGCTGAGGAACAGAGAGAGGCTGTCAGAGGTTTGTCAGCACAACAGTGCTCGGGGTTCAGCTCAGCTCCCTCATCTTGACAGGTGCTCTACATCTTCATGGCATTGTTCTCATTAATCACTGTTCCTAAATACTAGCTCTTGCCTGTGTCAAAGAGCTTCCAGAAAGATTAATTATCAGTGGTGAAACACTGTGTGATCCTCAAATAACAGTCAGTGCAGGAATATAAAGTAGAAATGTTTTGATTCCCACGAGGATTGTAATGTAAGTCTGTGAGCTTAATTATAGATGGGGTCTGATGGAACAGATAAAACAAGGCTGGAATGCAAAGTAGAAATGGCTTCTAAAGCAAAACTGTCCCAATAAAATATTAAGGGGAACATGTCTGGTGAGTAAAACCAGGTAACAGCATAAGGCTTTCCCAGCAATGTTAACAGAGTGCCATGTTATCTCTTTACTGTTCTTGGAGTGTTACCTCATCTGGCCCCCTCTCCCACCCCTGTCCTGGCCCCTCAGCCAACCTTGCTTTTCAGTAACCTTTGGATTGGGTCTTCAGGTGGATAATATTCATGGAATCATAGAATCGCAGAATGGTTTGTGTTGGAAAGGACCATAAAGACCATCTATTTCCCATTCCCATGGGCAGGGACACTTTCCACTAGACAAGATTGCTCAGTGACCCATTCAACCCTGAACAGTTCCAGGGTTGGGGCACCCACAACTTCTCTGGACAACCTGTTCCAGTGCCTCACCATACTCACAGTAAAAAAACAAGTCTTCCTAATATCTAATTTAAGGCTACTCTCTTTAAATTTAAAGCTATTATTAAAGACACATTCTAAAACCCTGACAGGTTTGGGATTTTTTTTTTAATATGAATCCATTAAATACATAAATATGTAAAATAAACAAGTGGCTTCGTCAGAAGATATTTCCTGCTTGAGCCCTGAGTGCACCACCAGCCCTGACTGGCCTTGAGCTTGCCCGTGGGCTGTCACCCCAGCCATGGAACCCTTTGATCTTCATGCAGACACACCACCCATGGGCTGACATCCTTGCACTGCCTTGAATTGTGTGGTCAAATTATATTTTTCTGAAGCATTTCTTCAGTGCCAGCAGTACAAGCAGCTTAAGCTGGACTGTCCTTTGATTTTGTCCTCTGGGAAAAAATCCTCATTTTTGATCAGCATCCAGAGTACTGGGGGAGACTGTCTGACCTGAACCCCTTTGCCTCAGGATACCACTGTCACCAGTGGCTAAGACCATTTCTTGCTGCAGTGAGTCATCAGGAATAATTTTATAACCATAATCAGAATAAGAGTCATCAGGAATAATTTTGTAATACTGAAGAGCTGTTGGACAAACCAGCTTCCTTGTTACAGGTCATGACACGCAGGAACTAACAATGTGGAAAGCAACTACTGAGGTCTTAATGCTGTAAAGAGAATGTGACAAAATCATCTTGTGCAGGAAGACTATGGAAAACTTTCGGGTACAACATTTCTTTAAGGAATAATAGTTAAGGAAAAATAAAAATAGAAAGTGGAATCTAATCAGAATATGAAATTCAAGAAAGATGACGCAGATGCTTTCAAATGCATGAGAACTAAAGCAAAACAACAGACTGAAACAGTTACTAACACCTGCCCTTCTCCTGGACAATACCAACATTTCCCTCTCCTATTGTATGTCTGTTCTGTTACAGAAAAGGTGAGAAAAGGCAAAACGTGTTGTTTTGAGACTTCAAGGGAGAAACAGAAGAAAGCTACAGAAATTTTAAGAAGAGAAAAAAGAAGACTGAAAATCTCCTGCAGAAATTATTCTTGATTATTTTAAAAATTATTTCTGCCAATAAAGCAAGCAATAAAAAGAAAAGGACACCAACATAGAATGACTGCTTGGGAGTAAGATAGGAATCCACAGTGAAATCTCTTTGACTAGGTAAACGTAAACCTTGACAGATGGGCAGTTTGTATGAGGACATCTGTCCAGCATGGTAAATTTTATTGCAATAAACCAGAAGACTGCTTGGTCTTCCATACCAACTTCCTCTGATAATAACATCAAATGACCACGAGGAGTAAGATTCTCTGGAGCAGAATTTTAAATTACTATTCCTGAGACTGTACCTAGACATTTTTAACAATCTAATTTTGGAGGATAACAGTTGGTTAAATAGCTGAACAATTCAGACTTTATCCACATAATGGTGGGTCTAAAAACAAAACCATATTACAGTCTCAGAGAATATGTAACTCAAAAGGAACTGCAGTCACTTCAGAGAACGCTGGAGATAAATGACAAGGGAAATAAATTAGTGAAGCTTTCCACAGAAAAAACGGACTGAAAGAAATTAATTTTTCACGTAATCCCTTTTTTTGGAATCAGCTTCCACAACAGAAAGAGTTGGAAGTATACTGATGAAAACAAGAATGAAAGAAATTTTAGTGGGGCAGAAACAGCTTTGTTCCATTGGGTTTTTTAATTGGTTGGGATTTTTCTGTTTGTTACTGTTGGCTTTGTTATTTGTTTGTTTTGATTTGGCTAAAGTTATGAAGAGATTTAGCTGTGCAGGTGGTGTTATCTCAGAGTTATCTCTGCTATTGCTGCGTTTTGGCTAGTGTGCTATTTCTTGGCATTACTTCTAACTTTTTTTCTGGGAGTATCCCTGTTTTGACAAAGAAATAAAATGACTGTAATAATGTTTTTTGTTGGGTGGTCCTCAATGACTCATAACAGAGAAACTGAGAAAAGGCTTATAAGCTCCTGCTGAAGACGACCAAACAGTCCTTGCAAAGTCATGTCCTCAGGCACATGTGTGTTTGGTGTTTGCAAATTTTGAATATTAGTTTTCTGAAAATATGACCCAAATATCTAGTCACAAACATAGACAGTAGCATCTTTTGTCTATGGTTTAATTTGCTATCTAAATGTTGAAGGGATCCACCACCCTTTAACCATGTATCTGTTTGATCACAAGGGTCTGAGGTCCCACAGCTTTTGAGCAGAATTTACGAGGAACAAGGCTGGGCTCTGCAGGTGAGTGTGACCAGCTGATCATGACAACAGCAGGCAGAAGTTTTCTGACAAAAGGCTGCCACGACATCACTCTGCAATTTTTAATCTCTGTAAGTAGGCTCAGTCCTGTACTAGATCCGTATGAACACAGCTTGTGGTCCTTAAAATGACACAGATTTAAATAAGGCAGCAGTGAATATTGCTAAGTGAGGATCAGGTTATGTGACAAACGAAATTAACTTCTCAGGCTTTTAAAATCCATAGTCTAGTATTAAAAAGGAAGCTAAAATCTGTGAGAAAATGTGTTTGTATGTGTTTGCGCATTTTTCTGGATACAAATCTAAAATGCATATATTTGCATGTGTGTAAGATAAATAATTTTGTCATTAAGATGATTTAATCGATTGGTTTTGGGTGCATTGCTAGTAGTCATATATTTGGGATGAGATTACCTGTGTGACAAGTAAATTAGAAGCAACTAACTTCTAATAGTGAGCAAGATAGAAAGGGAGAATAAGTTGATTTTACAGTATTTAAAGACTTGGACAAGTATGATTTCTTCAGTGTAATTAAATAGGAATGGTTTCATGAATACAATGAGCTTAAAACATTATGAAGCTGGCAGAGACTGAGAAAGAAACCAATGACTCAAAAATTTTCTAAAAGGGAACAATATGTTCCCAAAATCACTCATGAGACTCATTTTATGTTTTTTTTTTTTTTAGCTGAAATAGTAAGTTATTCTTTGCACAGACAATTTCTTATTACAATACAATCATGAAACCTATTTCCTCTATAATAAGAAAATGAGATGTATTTTCCCATGCCTGTGATTTGGAATATACCCGTGTACTGTTCCAACTTTATTCAGGAAGCAATTATGTTTGTTTAAAGGAAATTACTAATTTCTGGCAGAACATAAAGGTTCACACCCCTGAGTGGACACTGTGGACAAAATCTCAATGAGCAAGCAGGTACTATTTTGCTTATGTAATAGCCTCATGATCCATATTTCCTGATGAGGTTACAGTAGCTTGTTTTTCCTTCAAGGACCTTTAGTTTCCATAAACAACGATTGCCTTTACAACCCCTTGATGCTGGGGTGGAAAATGAGTATGATTCAAAATCTATAATTAAGAGATCTGATATGCCTTATAGACCTCAACATGTGGACCTGATTGTTGGCTTCATGTTTTTTCGCTAGGCCACTTCTGGTTTTAGTTTAGTTTAGTTTAGTGCAAGGAAAATGAAAAGGACTCTCTTGCTTATTCATAAAAGAACACATTTAAATAATTACCAGCAACTAAGATGCACTAATAAAGTAGAAGTGGCAGTACTGCTTTAGCTCTGTGCAACATAGTCTCATCAAACACAAAAGAAAATCTTCTAGTTCTATGATATTTGCCTTGCTTTTCAAAGGTAACTGATGTTCGATCTGATATGCCTTGCAGAGCTAAAATAAAACAGATATAATTTTCTGAATTTTGCTTCAGAGTGAGTTCAGAAGCTGGTCTGTGCTGTAAAACTGCAGGCAAGGAAAAGAGGAAAAAAAGAAAAGAATTGGGATCCCCCATGAAGGAACATCATAGACATTCCTGCACACCTTACTTAGATTTTCAGCTTTGTGTCATGAGGCAGCAGAGCTCAGCCCATGGTGTGGGCTCTTAACCCAAAGCTTCTCTTTGTCACTATAGGTTCATGAAGCTGCCAGCCCTTTTCAGCCATTTGGTCTGAGAGTCTCAGGCTGAATGATGGTCACATTACATGAGGACTGTGCTCAAAGGAGACCTACATGAGTGTTCCTACTGAGATCCTCATGTGGCACAGCAAGAGCTGTGTTGGGCTCTCTGAGTGACCACTCTCTGCCTGAGTACCAGCTGGCTAACCCCCACTTTCTCCGCTGGGTAGCTTGGAGACAACAGAGGCAACTGAATATAATACAGGTGGGCAGGGAGATGCCAGGCTTTGCTGTTTCTCTTGCTCACAGAGTGTCTTTTAATGTTCCTTGTCCCACTTTCATACCAAGTACACTGGTAAAAAGCATGCAAAAAAGCTCTTGACCTTCAATATGGATTGCCTCTGGTTCCTTCACCACTCCTGTAATAAGACCAGGGATGTAAGGAAGGACTTTAATTTGTCTGCTAATCTTAATGCCTACTCTGGCCTTTGGTATCATTTAATCTGTAGCACTGTTGTCCTTTGAAAATAAATTGCTGTGATTTAACTTTTACATAAATTCTTCAGGAATTAAAAATCTATTGATAACAGGCAAAGCTTTTTCAGTGGAAGTGGGACTCTTATATTTTCATAACTCATCCAAGCCCTTTCTTTTAGCTGGGATGATGTATTTGTCTTCATGAGATATTGTACTACAGGTCAGATTTAAGTATTTTTAGTATTTTCCCATAACGTTCACAGATGTCAGCCTGTGAAAAGGAAGGAAGACTCTAATCAAAACAAACTGCATCTCTCTCCTCCTACTATGAGGCAAAATGCCACAGAAAGGTCTATTTTTATTGATTTCTGATCTTGAAAGAATTCTGACATTTATTTGTTATTTATTATCCTCAATGGGATGGAAAGGAATTGACAATTGCTGGTACAAATAAGTTAAAAATACATACTCAGGCAGGTTGGGCACTGCTGCCAGACTTTCAATGTGGCAGCAATGTTTGAAAAGTGAACCTGAGAAGCTGAGTAACTACACCAGTTGTTTTCTCTTCCCAAGCTCAGATGTTGCAACAGCTCTGCCGTTGTTAGTGTTTCAACCAGTTCAGGTATGTCGATTTTTCAAACTGCAATCACACCCTTAGCTGATAGCACTGACATGCCTACGGATAATCGCAGTTCAGGTCTTGGGAGTGAAATAGTTTTGGCAGCCAGCAGAAGAGAATTTGTTGCCTGCTGAATCCATAAATGCTTCAGCACGTCCACAGAGACCTCACACATAACAACATTGAGGACTGCAGCTACATGGAGCAGTATTAGAAAAACAGTACTGTGTTTTTCATCTCTCCTGTTCTGTATTTTAACTCCAGTGAAAACTACATTATTCACAGAACTAAGTCACACAGGGTCTCAAATCCAAACAAGTCTACAGTTTTTTCCCCATAAAGTGCACAGCTCATTAACTGAGACTACAATTGATTTTGAGTCAAACCTTTGTAAGCCTTAGCTGAACAGAGATGCGTTGTTTACTGACTAGCAATAAATGCTGCTCCCCTTACCTATGTAGCATTCAATACCTGATGGAGTAAATGTGAACCATCTCAGAAATCATCAGTCTCTGTACTGTCTTTGTCACTGGCTAAGCATGTGATCTACCAGTGGACGTTAAAGACCATGGATATATAGATTATATTTGTACTGGGAACCCGAGGAGCATTCTGAGCAGTCAGGTCTGAGTGCGAGTCTCAGTTGCTTTCCAGGTCCATAGAGGGGAGAGCCCCCATGTTGCACAGCTTCCCACTGCAGGTGTGCACATGGGTTTGTGGCCCAAATGGGACCTGTGTTTCACACAGATGCATGATCTCAGTTACCAGGGAGCAACCTAAGTTTTGTCTGAGCGTATCTTAAATGGTCAGTGTAGACACAGCCAAACCTGAATTACCAGACATCAGCCAAGCTGCAGGAACTGATGAGGGCTGTTACCATGAAATTCAGTGGAAGAAGTTTCTGTGCAGTTTATTTCATTTGGATTGGGCTAAAAGCCTCTCAGACAATTAGTTGTTGCAGCTCAAATATATAGGAATCTTCACATAACCTACCTAAGTCAGGAAATTACAAAAGCTGAAGAGTGTAGCTAAAAATGGAATACTGCAGCAAGCACATATGTTTCTGAACTGTGTCAGATTTCACTTTCCTTGTGCAATACAGTTCTTGGTTCTGCTATGCTTCTGCTGCGATGTGTCCATCAAGGTAGTCTAGCCAACTAACTCAAGACAGTTGGACATAAAGGAAATGCCAGATGAGGAGGAATGATGTCATCTGATCTGGCTGTGGTGGCCCAGTAGTTTATAGATGGTATCACAGAGGATTACAATTTAGAAAAGAATTAAACTGCCTGTAAAAGGGTAAATCATGCCATAGACATTCCTGTCATAAGAACTTAGAGCAGCTTTTCCCCAGCATGGCCAAGCCTTTCTCATATCATGTCTTGATTGGGACTGAGAAGATGTTCTTGTAAATATCCCCTGAAACATGGGGAATACTTTGATGATAAAATGCAGTGTCTTGTCACAGACTTAAAATAATTATTTTGCTTGTCAAAGTGGATTAAATAGTTTTCATAGTCATAAGACTGTGCCCAAAGTCCACAGCAACTTTCAGCAATGACTTCTTCCCCAAAGCAGAGCCTGAACTGGCCCTAAATTAGCACATGTACAAATGAAGAATTATTAGGATGACTATCCTTGTAATTAAAACAGTAGAGTATATGCAAATTGGCTTGCTCATTCTCAGATTGTCTGAGCAGAACTATTCAACATAAGACAGTTACAGAACAAGAAAGTCTGCATGCCAGAGGTGAGAGACTGCATGAATCATCACTGCTCACAACACAACATGCAGGCCAGCACAGTCGTACTGCTTTGCTCTTTCTATGCCATGCTAATTGCTGAAGACCTCTAAATAATTCCTCATTTGTTAAAATCAAACCATTGAACTAAGTTAAGACAAGGTATTTTTTCACTGCCCATCACTGCAAGATTTCCTAGGGACTTCACTTAAATACAGGGTGGTGGGAGGATCAGAAGCAGCTGCTATTTTGGAACTAGTGATTAATGATTGATTTCTTCCTGCAGCCAACACTGCACTAAAGTTTCTGCAGTATTGTTAATACAAAAAGAAGAAAAGGTTGCAAGTACACCACGTGGCAGATGCATACAACGATAATTCTATTTGGTTTGACATCAAGAAAAGTTTGAAAGAATATTTTGCTGAAAGAAATTATGTTTGAATGTAGTAAAATGACTCAGTACAAAAAGGCTACATTTTCCATATTGCTATTCATTAATCAAAAAGCATATATAAAATTTATTCAATTCTTAATTAGTCCTGAATACATTGACTAAGGTTAATAAACTATTAGTTTATAACTATTAAAGCATATGCACCAGTATAAAAGCAGCAACATCTTTAAACTGATTCAGAACTTGTTTTTACAATAAAACTCATAGGTTCCAAAATATCAATAACTAAGAAAAGATTTAAAACATGAAGTCAGTATTTGATTAAGGGTGTCTTTGGAAACTGTAAGTCCCCCTGGAAGCTCTCATTTTGTAGCTTCCATTTAAAAAGGTTTATACTCAAGCCTAAGCTTGTGAATCGTTTTAGGGAAGCAACACTAGCGAGAAAATAAGAAATTATAATAAACAAACTTCAACAGCATAGCTCTTATTAGAAATCATCCAAGAGATATGTATCTCTTTAGAAACTCGTGAAGTATGTATAAACACTTTTGAATGCTGCTCATGAAACTAGCAAAAAAAAAAAAAGCTAGCAAGCATCTCCAAATAAATGAGCATACCTTTCAGGGACTGGGGTTTTAGGTTGTTTTTTTTTGTTGTTGTTTTTTGGGTTTTTTGGTTGTTTTTTTTTTCCGAACACATAAAACTATCTAGCCCTTGAAATAAACCAAGGTAAAGCTCGCTTACCTCTTACATGGACTAGAAGGAAGCCAAGGCACAAAAGGAAAATACTTCTAAATTTCTCCATGCTCTTCTATGCAGTGCCTTGATTGCACTGGTTGTTTTTTTCCAAGCAATGATGGTAGATGTTGCAACTGCAGTGCCAAGGTTTGAGGGAGACACGTGGAATCAGCAGCTCTGTCCAAAGACACTTCTCACCACCACACACAAGCTCTGCAAGAGAGAGGGAAACCTTTTTGTGTACAAGGCAGGTAACAAAAGCAAGCAACCCTGCCACACAGGAGGTGCCACCTGTGCTCCAAGAAACTTATTTATTGCCCAGGCAGGAAGCACAAAGAGCTGGGTAAGCAGTGGTAGCATCCAATGAGGAGGGTGCCAGAACCCTTTGGATCCACCTCCTTCCCAGAGGGGAAAGCCAACCTGTTTGACATCCTCACTTTCAAAGTAGGGTGTGGTGCTGTGGAGCTCAAGTAGCTTGTAAGGGGAGACTCTCTTTCTCTGAAGCATGCTTGAAAGAATCACTCAGACATACTCTGTCCTCAAAGCATCACTTCCCTGCTTGTTTCTTGGCTCAGCAATAAAAGCTGATAAAGGCAATCCTGTCAGCCTTAACCCCTTACTTGGGCCACCAAACTAAGGAAGTGGATGGAGGTTAAGAATCTGCTTTGCAGCGACTTGGATTTGGCTACAGAGGGATGACAAAAAAAATCTGGTTTTATAAACTTAAAATGTGATGTCAGACTACTGAACTGAAGCATGCTCAGCTCCCCAGTGGATTCTTATCTTCACAGGTAAACATTGCCAATCATGACTGTTTCTATTGATCTAGTTTGGGGTTTTTTTAAATATAAATATCCATGCATATCCTACATGGAGAGAGATGTCAGATGGTGCTGTGTGATGATACAATGGTTTGGAAAATGAACAAAAATCATGCATCTATCTATACATGGACATACGTTTAAATTACTGATGTGATTTTAATCCAGTTTTGTCATAGCACCTCTCTAGCAAACATATGTGCCAGCACTCTTGTCCTTTGAACTGGATTGCAGCCATCACCCTGGTGCCCAGCACCAGCAGGGTGACTGGTGTGCACCCTCCCTTGTGCTGGGGGGTAAGCTGCACAGGGTTTTGTCAGGGCTGTTTTGTCTAGGGCAGCAAATACCTCAGGACTCTGCTACCACAAGTGGCCAGTCTGAGCACTCGTGGTGCTGCTGGGTGATTCAGTCTGATGTGGGGCAGGGGCTGCCCCCAATTGCATTTCTGTTGAGTTACCCAGAACACACAACTGAACTCATGCTTTTATGCTAACTGCAAAAAACAGATGCAACAACATAAGATGGACTGAATGAACTTGGTGATACTGGATCCTCAAGAAGCTGGATGTTCAAGCAGGTCAACTCTCTCCCTCTCCCCTGCCCAAATTTGAAACAGCAGAATGGTTTATAAAGGTCTGGCTTATAGGTACTAATAGAAGCTCTAAAGTTCAATTTGGGTATCGTCATTCTCCATGCCAGGGCCAATTGCTCAGTCTCAGAAGCATTAAGGACATTTAGGCTGAAGAGCTGACTTTTTCAGCCAGTTAAAACAAGAACTATACCATGAAACGAACAACCCCATAAATCCACTGTTTATTTTTTGTTTTCCAGAATACCAAAAGCAGGCTCATGTGCTAATCTTCATGTAAGTGATGAATTTGCCTGAAGGGAACAGGAATGTTGGCAAGGTTAGGTACTAGTCCCAGGCAAGTCTGAACAGCTGGCATATGTTCCGTAGCTTTACTTCAAAACAGTTGTTCCTGCAAGTGAAGTCTTCCCAAAATGCATGGTCTCACCTGTCTGCTTATACAGCTTCATTGTGATACTGAACATTCTCAGATGAAGTTTGAAGATGATGCACATCTTGTTCAGTTCTTCTGAAGTCAGCTATTGCCCTACCTAGCTAAATAAAAAAACAATGTGAAGGTGGGTGGCACTGGAAGGAGTGGATCTAGTGTAGGAGTCAGGATGTCTTGAATGCTTATCCCACGACTGTTCTTGGGAGCACTGCAGGAACTCCTTAATCTCAGTGCTGTCAATAACATGCAACAGCTTGCCCAAGATAGCAAGTTAAAAATATTTTATATTAAAAAGAAATATATGGGCTAATACCTGACCATAAATTGCAGTTTTAGCACTTGAAAAATCATTGACCGATTGTTTTCTGTGTAAAGGAAAGCAAAGATCTGCCTGCTATTCACCTGACAAGGTGGGTGAATAGCCTGTATTTTTTTACTTGTCTTTCAAGGAAAACCCCAGTATTTTAGAAATGCAAATGGAGGTAGAAAAGGAGCCAGTGTGTCTGTCTATTCTCTACACCACATACTTTTAGCCCATCAGGCCTCTTTTAGATGAGACAAGCTAAAAGGGAAAAAAGAGTTCAGTTATAACTCATCACAGTGGCAACCCCATCTTCCTGTGGGCAGAGGTTAGACACTGCTCTCTTTGGCATGGGTAACCTGCTGTATGTGTCTGTTGGAGATGAAAAAACTGAATTATACACTGGAACTACTTGGGAATGCCACTAATATCCTACACTACTCATCTTTTGTCATAAAAACACAAGTACTTTAATTAAAATATTGAAGCATCCAGTAATATAAACCATTAATTTAAATGTAAGCCAAACACACAAGTGAATTGGTGATACAATTTCATTTCTTGACTACAGAAGAATACAGTAACTACGTACTAGCTAAAGGTTCAATGATTTTTCACGAGCAGATGGAGGAACCTGTATTTTATTCTTGTGGTTCTTAAAGAACTCCAAATGCAGGGATTTGGGAAAACTGGGGGTTTGCTCCATTTAAGTTCTTTTCCCATTCCTAGTAATCTCTTCATTTCCTTTTAGATGTGTCTTTATATCTGCGTAACAGAAGAGAGCAAAGATGAAGTAATATTTTCAGCTTGTGAAAAGGTTAGGGTTTGCTTCATAATCTTCTCAAGTGAAAAACACACATAGAACAGTGTGTTTGAGATGGTGTCCTAAAGGAATAAGTGAGAAAAAACCAAAACAACATAGAAAAGCAGCACTGAAAGTGCAATTCAGCCCAAGATATACTGAAAACTGAGTGCACTAAAATGTTTTTCTTAGCATTCAAACTTTGGAACAGATATTGAAATGTGCACAAGTAAGAGCTACAGCAAAAAGCTGCCAAATGTTATGCTTAAGAATTGCTTGCTTTCATTTGCACAGCCCAATGAATTAGTTTGTATAAATTTGGGTAAGTATTTGAAATGAACATCGCATTTGAAAACCATCAAAACATTTTTCAAGCACTCTTTTCCACCAACAGGATGAACTAACTTGCCAGTGCAGCTACGTTGTAGAAGTTAAAGTGACATATTATTCTACAACAAGATCCTGTTTTGATTATTTTTCCTCCTGTTTCTGATGGTAACTCCTCCTCATCCTCAAAGGAGGTAGAATGGAGTAAGAAAGGGAAGTGACCAGGGTGTGCCGTAGGAATGGGACAGGGCTCTTTGTTGCCTGTAACTCAGTTTAATGGTAAAGGTACCTCACTGGCGTGAACTTGCAGTTTGGACCCAAAAAGGACAGTATTTTTTCATTCCACTGCACGGTCTGATTGAAACACTTACAGAAACTGAGTTAATTCCCGAATCTGAAAGTCAGTGGCAGCTCAAGAGGCCATGATGGGCAGGAGCTGATCTGTGGGAGATGACTGTAGAACTACTTCAGCGGAGTGGTGAATAATTGTTAACTGATAGTGCCTCCTGTCCCCATGAATGGGAGAAACAATGAATTAGGGTTTTTAGCTCTATAAGGTAATGGCAGTTGAGCAAGGAAGAAACAAGATCCAAGTTTCCCTGGGTGGTGAAGCAAATAGCACTTTACTAATTAATACCCCAATAACTGCAAGTGAACTGCTACTTTTTATCCACAGGTAAGTAACAGAAACCCCTAAATTGGCACCTTCTCACAACAAGAGAACAGACTGAAATTTCAAGCCTTCTGTTTAACCTTTTATATCCAAGCGGCTGCAGCCAGTCTTTCTTCCTTCTTCCACAACTCCTGATTGTGGA
Organism: Daphoenositta chrysoptera; assembly: GCA_013397915.1. Classification (NCBI taxonomy): domain Eukaryota; kingdom Metazoa; phylum Chordata; class Aves; order Passeriformes; genus Daphoenositta; species Daphoenositta chrysoptera. The sequence goes on from VZRO01005928.1 coordinate 26,478, forward strand.
GCCCTAACTGGACAAATCAGTAAATAGGAAAAATCAGTAGATTTGTTACTATTTAAGCACGTATCTACCCCTGCCTTGCACTCTCATTCGGTCATGGTCCTCTCAGAAGGTGAGACAACACACAGCCCTGCAAGTGTCTAAAGGATCTGATGATAACTGGATCAGGAAAACTGAACACTGTTAAGTTTGCCCATACTAAGACTTCTCAGTAGATATTTTCAGTAAATTCTGGATATTTTCAGTAAATTCTGGGTTACAAATCTTCTTCAAAAGCTATGCCTTCACACAGAGAGATGCTTTCTCTGCATTTCACACCAACAGGCATCTCCTGAAAGCAGCTCAAAGCTTCGTTGCTTTTGGTCAACTTCTATCTAAAATGATTAAAATGTCTGTATGAAATAAACCTGAGCTGCTGATGGAGCAGGAAGACAAACTATTTAAAGGATCCTTCCCTAGGTGAGCGAGAACCAAGTTTTTCACTTTCAGAACTACTAAGAAGAAGAACACATAAAACTTTTTTTTTTAAAATTTATTTTTATAAAAATCTCAATGTTGATAGGAGGTTTCAGTAAGTAATTTTTAGGCTCACAAAAGCAGAAAAAGGATTCACGAGTCTCGGTTAGCTAAAACCTAGTTTGAGCTCCTCCTGCCACTCTATCTCTTAACAAACACCGACTTATTTCTGTTTTCTCTATGCTTGGCATTCATATATCTGTTTTTTCTTGTAGGCAATTAGCACATTTCTTTCCTTTGTATTTACATAAATCAAATGTTTATATAGAAATCACTTTTGCACTCTCAAACACACTTAAAGGTTTTAGCACTTTTATAGTAAAAGCAGATATGGGGCAAAAAGAGAAAAATTAATTCCATAAGAAAATACTAAAATTTGTGTAAAGCTTTGTTGCGAGCTAAGAAACATGTACGAGAAATTCTTAAATGAATTATCCTTGGCATAAATTCATATTTGAATGTACAGATATATTTACAGGTTTAATATCCAAATTCATTAATGAGTTCTAAGATATTCCATGAAATGTCATCTTCCTGTAGAACTCTGTCAGGTGGCTGAAGCCCATTAATAAGACACATATGGTAAAATTGCATGAAAATGTAAAACAATTAGAATAAAAGCCAACAAAACTGGTCAGACTATTCCTTCCTGACAGAACTAGTTATTATTCCAGATTTAGTCCTTAGGCTGATGAGTTGCATGAGTTGTAGTTTTCCATGTTTCCACAGATCCTTGAAACCTTCCTGTCACTTTCAAGAGCCACAGCACAGGTCACAAGTGCTTTCAGAGGAGGATGCAATCATAGGTCATCATCCTAGGGGAATCCTTCACAAGTCCAAAGGTACTTCTCACATATTTGCTGTTTCTACAGTGGATGCCTATGGAGTGAGGCTGACTTGTTCTGGTCAGTCTTGCTGTTTGTACTTTGGAACTGCAGTACCGTTTCTGTCCCTCACACATCTATGGTAAGCCTTCTGAACTCAACACTATCTTCCCCTTAAGCTTTGGCTACGGAAGTCTGAAGATGTTAATCCCCACTCCCAAGTACTTCATCCACAACTGTTTAGACAATGCCAAACATCAATGTCGCCAGAAATACAAAGTCCAATTATGGTTCTGATTGGCAAAACAGGCTTTTCCACAACTGACCAGCTCAGTACTTGCTAAGTAGGAAGAGCCAGAAAGGATGAAGGCACTGTGTGCATTAACTTTGGGTTTTCTCAATCTGTACCAGACAGATACAAGGAAAAAAAAAATCTAAAAACAAAACAGAATTTTTGTCTCCTGAGTGCTCAAGCACAAGTATCCCCTCCCTGGCAGCTGGCCCAGGCAGCTACACAGATCGGATCAGCAGCACCCACACCCAGATCCCCCATCCATACACAGCGAGCCATTTGCTTTCAGGTGCCCACAACATACACCAAGCTGTTGGTTGGTCCACTCACTGAGTACAGGTTATTTAAAAAAATGTTTGTACTGCCTGAGAGCAATAACATAACAAAAACCATAACTGCATATTGTTTTTGGAGAGGTAAGGAAAAGTTAAACACACTGAATGCACTTGAGACACACCCATTTGTCAGAGGAGTCAAGGAAAGAATGTACAGGCACAACATACTTCTACACTCTTGTCATTAAGGCCATGTACTGGTGTGCAACAATGCTTCACAGGGCTAACCATACAGAAGTACTCAGCTCTAAGTCACAGTCCCAAAGGTGTTTCAAACAAAAACTGCTTTCTCACAAAACTTCAGACTCTGCTGTTTATGTTATGCTTTTTTTGTGTCTTTTTTTTTTCAGGCAGAATGCGGGTTGTTTATCCAGTTCCAAAGATCTGTTCTTCATCACTGTTTCTTTAATTTAGTTCTCCAGAAGCGTGCGCTGAACTGCAAAGTGAAAAAAAATTCAAGATTAGTGCACTAAGTTAGCATACAATGTAAGTTATGCATTACTATTAAATAGTTTATTGCAGTAAACAAACTTTCAGTAGACATTTGACACTGTGTGATAAATTCAGGTAAGCACAGGCTTGATTCTGTGGAGCCAACAGGCTGCATAGCAAGGGCTATTACATCCCCAATTTCTCACTCAAATAACCACATCCTACTACATCAGGGAAGCTATTTACAGTTGCAGTGTAACCCAGCACTCAGTTCAGGCTTGCAGTTCTTGCAGATGGAAACAGGCTGCCTAACTCCTACAAAAATTAAGTAACTGGAAGGAAGTTCCTAAGTTAACTACATTTTCAGGAAGTCAAAGGTAGGTCTACAGAGAATTTTAAAAACACAGACTTATTCTGTGTTTGACCTGGCTTAATGCAAGACATGTAGGCTTCTATACATCTATAACCAGAAGCAGACCTAACATCTGCTGACTCCCAGAACTTCTATCAGGAGTAGCACCATGATGCCCATGGCTACTCAGTCTCTTAGCTCAACACATGATCATGCTTGGCTGCAAAATATAATAGAGGTAATGAAATTTGGGACATAATATGACATCAATAAGTAGGTAGAAGTAACCATATATGATGACATCCCAAGGGTGACTTTATTGGTTAAAATAAAGTATGCATCATCTGATGCATTTCACATTTGAGTTCTGGTGAATCTTGGCCAGAATTTTAGCATAATCCTACAGCTCATATTTTAACTGCCTTTGGTAGAGGTCTTTGAATGATACTACTTGCTTCACTAATGCACAGCTGAATTGAGGATACCTGAGTCTCTTCAGTCCTTACAGCCAGCCACAAGAAAATGTTTTGTACTTTAGAGTTTTAGATATTTAACAGCCTAAAGTGTTTATAAAGAAGATATTGAACCAGATGGAAGTTTATAATGAACTGATGCAATACCTGAGAGAAATAAGGTATAATTATTTTCTTAGTTATAAAAGAACCCCAGAAATAGTTCTGCAGGTTTTAGATTAAACTCACAGAAAAATATACTGCAAATATGTACTTCTTTGAGATTTTAATACTCAGTATTTCAAAAACATCCAATGAACTTCAGCATGAGGTTACAGCGCTTCTTCCTTTGTTGACCAGCCACAAGGGCTGGAAGACCAAGTTTTCACCTACACCATTTCCTCCAGTTCTATCCACTGATTCCTGGAGCTAATCACCTGTTCCATCAGCCAAGTCCCCTACACAACCATACATGGAAGGGTGAGGTTGTCAGTGTTTGTTGCTTTAAACAAGATCCTTCCACAACCCTCACCTTTGTAGAAAGATTAATTATGTAATGGTTCTTTCATACAAGGATCATTCACTGTTCACAACAGAGAATGCTTTAATTACAACATGCTAGTAAATTCAGTCCTCCTTGCTTCCAGTGTAGTTTCATCTCTGTCCAAATATCATAAAATTTTTAATATGCTTTCTTGCAGTGTTCTGTATCAGTTTATAATTACAAAACATTTCAGATCCCAATCAGAAACAATATACACTAATAAACTTCCAGCTACAGATATCTATCACACTGAAGGAGTAGGCTTGTGTTTTCACAATTGCCTCTAATAATACTTTAACAGAGAAAATTCAATTCTTCACTTCCTCTAAGCTACATTTCAACGACTTCTCAAGGCAATACACCAATCTGTTCAATAAAACACTAGAGAAGGGTGGCCATATTCAGAACTGAATGCTGGATTCAGTTCTATATTTGTTTTCATGGTAAAATCATAGAATCACAGAATCACTTATGTTGGAAAAGACCTTTTAGATCATCCATTTTAACTCTTACCCTAGGACTGCCAAGTCCACCACTAAACCATGTCCTTATGTGCCACATCCATATATCTTTTAAATACCACAAGGGGTGACAACTCTTCTGCTTTCCTGAGCAGCTTGTTCCACTGCTTGACAACCCTCTTCACAAAGAAATTTTCCCAAATATCCAATCCAAACCTCCTCTGGCACAGTTTGAGGCCATTTCCTCTTGTCCTATCACTGGTTACCTGGGAGAAGTGACTGACACACACCTGGCTACAGCCTCCTTACAGGTGGTTGTAGAGAGTGAAAAGATGACCCTCGAGCCTCCTTTTCTCCAGGCTAAGTATCTCCAACTCCCCCAGCTGCTCCTCATAACATGTGTGCTCCAGACCCTTCCCCAGCTCTGTTGCCCTTCTCTGGACACACTGCAGCACCTCAGTGTCTTTCTTGAAGTGAGGGGCCCAAAACTGGACAAAGCACTTGAGGTGTGGCCTCAGCAGCGACGAGTACAAGGGGACAATCAGCCTTGGCTCTGCTGGCCACACTCCTGCTGATAGAGACCAGGATGGCACTGGCCTTCTTGGCTACCTGGGCACACTCTTAGCTCATATTCTGCCAAAATTGTTTTTTTTTTTCTTTAAAAAACAGCACAATTTGTTTTCTCCAGAATGTTAGATGTCAATAAAGTGCATTTAATAGGATCCCCAGCAAAGAGCTGACCTTCCATCTAGATTCTTGTCTTACCAGGTGGCTCAGATTGCGCTCCCCTATGGCTGTCCATATTCACATTCTCTTCATCTGCTGGGAAAAAACCAGATGTTTAGCATTCAAATTCTCTTACATTTGAGGTTCGTGATAAATAGAGATAATTTGAGAGAAGAAACAGCAGTGAAGAAAATGGGCTACTGATAGTAGTTGAGCTGCCCTTGTTTTGTCTGCACATTAATTTTACCATGCATGGTAGAGATGTTACTTGGTTTCCAAACTTCCCAGATTACAACACAGCAGTGCCTGGCTGAATGAATGCCCTATCCCTTCACTAAGCAGTCAGAAAGACTGAAACAGACAAAACCAAAGTTTCTGCCCCTCCTATCACCCACAGTACTCCCAAAGTTCTCTGATCCAAATTATATTTTATTTAGGTGGAAAGGAAGCAAGCAATAGATGACTGCAGAAGAATTATCTGGGGATGAACTTTGGGGTAGGTTTTCATAAAACTGGTAAGTAGGCAAGCATCTTGTGAAGACACAAAGGCAGGATTTACAAAATTAGAAATTACGAAGTATTTTTCAGCATGAAAAAGTCTCTAATCCCCAACCTCCACTTGATTCTCCTAAAAAGTATTTTTTACAGTCTCTCCTGCTTATTTTTTAGCAAGAAGTGCTTTTATTTTAAGAAATATAAAGCTTTAAGTCCTCCTAGTTCTGAAACTATAATATTTGGGCAAGGAATTCTTCAGTCTTAGATGACTAGTAAGAAAGGTTACTCCCTGTGAACATAAATTCACTGGGCTATTACAACTACCTTATGCATAGGATCAATTTATAGTCCACATATAAATATAAAACTACCTCTCTTCAGAGAGTAGGAAACAAAACTAACTTAGAATTCTTACCGCTTTGCTTGAAACAGAGTTTCTTCTTCTGGTAAGCAATGAAACTAGATACTGCTCCAATTACAGTAGCAGCCACAGCACTTACAATTCCAGCTATTGCTCCCTGAGAAGCTGAAAAAAACAGACGTTTGTATATATTTTTCAGAATTGAAAGCCATGTCAAACTTGCACTGTCTCAAAGTAAACCCTGTGAACACTTCAAAAAACCATTAAACTGAAATTACATGAAAATGTAGTAATCAACTCTGTCCATAATGAAAAGTGAATCGTCTCATCTTATACCATTGATTTCTTAGCAATGCCCATTGTTAAGGAACTTAAGCATGCCTGTTTTAAGTTCCACTAATTAAAAAAGCTACCCTTTCATAGCCATATCTATTTTGTATGCATGCAATCACTGCACCAGCATCTCTGAGACCTTAACACTTAGGAATCATTTGCAATACAGAAACCTTAAAGGATTATGGAAACAGAGCTTGAAAGTAAAAATTCCAGATTACACAAAAGCTTTTTATATTGCAACCCACTCCCAGTAGTGACCATTCCAGCAGAAGATTAGCAATACAGAAACCCCAAGAAAACAAGCTTCATACATCCAAACACCATCATTCACACAAATTCATGCATTTACCCTCATCTTCTTGGCCATTTTTTGGAGTTGGGCCCCTTCGTTCTGTAAAAATGAATGGAGAGTTTACATTTTATATGTGTAAAGAACACTCATATCATAATTGGCAAACCTTTTGTCAATTAATCATGCAAAATTACAAACCATCTATTATATCCATACAGTGCTAAATTGGCACTGAAACTTTCTGTTTTCAAAGGATGGCTCAGAGCGGTGCCAACTCCAGCCTTGAGTGCTCAGCACTTCTACAAAATGAGCACAGAATATTTGCGAAATCTGGTTTAATAAGCTTGTGCACCACCCGCAGAGCACTCATATAATTTCAGAGTAACATTCAGCTCCATTTCCATGGAACCAACTATCTTTCCTAAAATCCCAGCCTCATCTACTAAATACCTTTGCAATTCTCTTCACAAGCGAGACGGAACTTCTATAAATACTAAGTAAATTTGTATATAGGCAAATATATATATGTAACTTGTACCACTGAGGCAGGAACCTGTGCAGAGGAAACCACACAAAGTCTCAACTGAGACTTGCCCCTTCCAATTTTCAGGTACTGCCCCAAAGGAACCCTGGAAGGGGAAAGCTACCCAAAAAAGTAGCATCAGTAATCTCTATCTAGGACAACTCTCCAGAGAAGTCAGTAACCATTAGCATGTCTCAAACCCCATTAAGGTAGTTAAACTAACTCTGATCTGGAAATAATAAAATTGCCTTAACGCACTCAGGGATGAGCAGCCCCATCCTCAGGACAACCAGCACCATCCTAAGGATGACCATTACTGCAGCTTAGTTCCAATGACCATCTATGTACTGAGCTGCACCATAACAACTAGACATAGAAAATTACCAAAAAAAGTTTAGCAAGCTATGAAATGGTTTTATACTGCTCAGAGTAGATACATAGAATCATATGGTGGTGAAAGGATCTTAGTGATCACCAGGTTTCAAACCCTCTGCCACAGGCAGGGACACCTTTCACTAAACCAGGCTGCTCAGAGCTCCATTCAATCTGGTCTTGAACACTTACAGGGATGGGACATCCACAACTTCTCACCTCCTCACCTCTCACCTGCCTCACCACCATCACAGTAAAGAAGTGAAGACTAAGGATCACTTGGAAGTATAGAGATCAGTTCATCCTGTGGATGAAAGGACATCTTTGACAACACAAGCTGGACCCTCTTCTGGCCCACTCTTAGGCTTCCTAACTAAAAGAACTGAAAGAAACTGAGAGTATGTCACAGAAGATCAAAAATACCACTTGGATGACCTTAAAAACTATATTCATGGTGAATTTTGAAGTAAGTACCGCATTTGCATTTCAGTTTTAGAAGCCATCTTTCTTAGTGTAACAGTAAAAATCACTGAAAGTTTTTGCTCTAGACCAGTTTTACCCCTTAAATACTTGGGGTCTTTTTTTTTTGGCAGACACATAACATGTTACTTTTGAACTTGAAGGTATGCTCTTAAGTTTCAGATACCAGAACCAAAGGTGCTACAAATTAGAGCATGTTTAACCAGCTTGTGAGCAAGCCTTTAGCAAAGCTCAGGTAGCCATAGAAACAATATGAAGCACAACCTGCTATCTTACCATTGCTGCCACTGCCATCACTTCCTCCTTTTGGTAAATTGCCATCCAATAGATCTGAATCATCAAACGTGTCTATAAAAAAATGCAAGTAACATTACCATGTTTTAAGTTCAGTGAGTAAGACCCACCAAGGCATATAGTAACATGGAAGTTTTCTCAAGACCATTCGACTGAATTTGTGGTGGTTTTAGGATCAGCACCAGAGTCACAACAATTAGGCTCTTAAAATCCCTCACAATGTCAAGTCCCTTCAGCTCAGCACTACACAGTTTGACAGCAGCACTCCTTTCTCTGCACTTCCTGAACAACTGAAAGAAGTCAGTATCCAAGAGCAGGTAGTACTGCACAAATCAGATTAAGCAAGCAAGGAGCTCTATAAGCTGCTTAACTCTAACAGCCCAAATCTCACTATTCTGTGAAAACAAAGAAAGAATGTGGACAGAAAATGACCATTTCTTTTCAAGGCTGCAACTGTGAATGTTTCTTCAGAGTTGGGTCTTAAAGTCACAAACAGTCCAAATGTAATTCCCTTCTCTGATTTATTGCAGGATATTGAAATATTGCCTCTCCAATCCCACCTCATGGAGCCTTCCTGTCTCCCTCACGGTACCTTCTCCTCCTTCCCTGTGCTGACAAATGAATATTTAGTTTTTGCAAAGCAAATGTGTTTCAAGCAGAAAAACTAAAAGTATTGCATCAGAGGATGTTTTAGTTGGATGCCAAAAGCACTGTAGTGAGGCATGCAAGACTCAAATTCAAGTATCTGCTGCAAATCTGGCAAGTAAAAGAACAAGAACTGAGGCTTGCATTCCAGGGCTTTTTACCACCATGTTTGTGAATAACAGCATCATCACACCTGCATCTGATTCTGTTTTGTTCTGGGTCAGGCAAAGACAGAGAGGACCTCTAAAGCAGAACAGGAAGGAGAAGATGTATTTTAAACCTATCTTTCAAACACAAATAATTGTATTTATTAACTGGGCCATTAAATAAAAAAAAGAAGCAACCCTTTAACTTGGAGCTTTAACTTTAATTTAGGTCTTTTCAGAATAAAGATCATAGGCAGTTCCTACTCATTTTTTAGCATGACTAGAAGGGATTCAGCTTGTAAAGAAGAAAGAACTCAATCCAATAGATGGGTGCCCTACCATAGGCAGCCAAGAACAGCGTTGCCCCAAGCACGCATACACGCTGTCCCATCCTGCCTCTTCCCCACACCATCCTGTTTGTAAGAGAAAGTGACTCAACAGGTTTGTTAAGGAATTTCAAGACTGGTGCAAAGCTTATTTGCAAGGCAACTTTTTCTCAATCCTCAGTGTTTGATGTATGCCACACCTGACATACATAGCAGGCAATTAACAAGGATCAATTATTAGAAGTGTAACTGAGACTGTAAAACCAGGAGTTTGTGCTAGAAGCCTTACCAGAGCCTTTAGGGTGATCTCGCTTGGGGTTATCTAATCACAGAAGAGAGATTTAGGAAAAAAAAAAAAGGAAGAACGTGTTAAGATAACAAAACCAGACTACAGTATAGTAATGTTCAAAAGGACTAGGACAGATTAACAAATACTCTTATACAGTTCAGAAATTCCTGTTAGATCAGTCTTACCAGTGTCTCTAGGATTTGCAGGAGAATGTGGCTTCGGATCATCTGTAGACAAATAAAAGTAAGAATAAATTGAGCAAAATTACTAGTGTGAAGAAACCAAAAGCAGAGCATGTAGTGACCTTGAAGGATGATCTGACCTAAAATATTGTATCAAAACTTCCCCACGTCATCTTCCTCTCACTAGCTAATGCTGTATTTCTTTGGTTATTTTAGCTAAACACTTGTGTTTTAATGCAACTAAGAGTGTTCCTGCTACATTACCCTGTATGTCAGATCCTTGCTAGGATGGAATGTACACAGAAAAACGCATTCAGTGTTATGCAGCATTTGAGTTTGCACATCTGATTTCACATGATAAACTTGTTTAAATTTTTCTACCAGGTAGAGATTATTCGGCTGTTTTCTCTTCTAAAATTACCAGGTTTTAACCAAATATAAAGCTTGGTACCTCACTTGAAAAATAGGCAAGGTACACAGAATAGAAGTAGACATGCTGTCCCCACAATGACACTTCATTTGGCTTGCCACAAAATAGGAAAATTAAGAGATCTTAGAAATTATCTCTGTACTGTTTTGTCACAGTCTTCACATTAGAAAGAGCATTTTCCTTCAAATTATTTCTAACAGATTAATGTTTCCTTGTACTACTAAAAATACTTCCTGAAATGGGAGAGATTGGTTCGGATTTAACATTTACTTCCACAAGTAATAGTTTATGGAATTAGTGCCATCTAGTGAAAACATAGCAATGAAACAATTAGAAGCTGGCTAAGAAATTATTGGAATTCCTACAGTTTTTGGGATCCAGAACCTTAAAATTAAGATTAACAAGCATAACTAGACTGCAATTATTTTTTTCTACAGTCTGCTACCTTAATCAACTCAGTCTCTTATTATATTTAGGTCATAAAGGATAGGTAGACATTGTGCCAGGTACATTGGAGCAGTATCCAGGAAAATATGATACTTACCAGGACCAAGAGCATGAATCAAGTCAAAATCATCTACAAAGAAAGAGGGGAAGTTTTAAATGTAATGCAAAAACTGAAGAATATTAGATTATTTTTTACACAAAATGCACCTCACAATGTTCATCACGAATGGAATGACATGCTCACTCATCAGTGACTCACAGAAGAGCCCCAGAGTTACCAGGCATTACCTGCCAAGGCACTTGCTGCTTTTGGAGATGATGGGACCTGCCAAGGGCCAGCTCAAGGTGAGCAAGCTCCAAACATGCAGAGTGAAAGCCAACAGAAGGGATTCTTGCAGGGTCTCTAAGCTTGTGAAATCACATAGTACATTTCTGAGAGCAGATTCCAAAATGAAGAAATCCTTTTGCAGTTAGGGAACTGCTTTCATTTATAGAAATATTAAAACCCTGTGTGCCACTAAATTGAAAAATTCAGGATCTCAAATTGGTATGTACACTACACTTGATTTTACAGTAAAAGGCATTACAAGCCAATTAGATCTCACCTGGATCTGATGATGGTGTCTTCTGAGTTACAAGAGGCTTCTTTGTAGCTCCTGTCAGGTATGGGTAGGGAAAAAGAAAAAAAAATTAAAAACTATTTAACACACTGTTCAGAAGCTACATGAAGGACAAAGGACAAATATAAGTGCATGTCTATACAACAAAATGCACAAGATCAAATCTATACAGCAAGATAATTTTGCCTCAAAGAGAAATCTTTAAGTGTTCCAAAGACAAATTTGAGTTCTATGTGGTCAACATCTTGACAAACACATGGCTGAATTGTTCCACTGAAGTTTAAACAAACCGTATGTGGCAAAGTCGTCATGCTTGGTCATGCAATAATACTTGGAAATAAACAAGTCAAAAGAGCAGCCACAATTTTCCTGCCTACCTTCCAAAATGGCATCTTCTAAGGATAAGTCATCTTGGCCTGTAGAAGATAAAAGAAACACTTACTGAAACCCAACATTTAATGAAGTCATAAACATGTCTCTGATCAAACTTGAGGTATGTTTTCTGCTTCCTGAATCAATCTAGAAGAATATTTTGAGTCAGGGCTGAACACAGACATTCTTCTCTATTTCTCCAGGTCACTATCCATATGTCTTTTCAGAAAAAAAAATGAATCACACTAAAAATTTGCTCTATATAAATAACCCGAAGGGTTGGAACATACATTCCTGCAGTCAGTAAGGCACTTTATTCTTGCCACTGCTACTGCATACTTTCTTAGTGCCATCTACAGCTTTCCCAGCCTTCTTTCCACTGAACCACAAAATAAGCTGGGGAACAGCTCCAATGCATGAAAACACACAAGATTCAAGTGTGAAGAAGAGCCTTGGAGCACAAAGGCCATTATGAAAGTTACATAATGGATTTAGTATCTTGGCATTAAAAATTAATTTTCATGCATTTATAAGACTTACCTGTCCCCCTATCTAGGGTTAGCAGTATAAAGGTGGTTAAGATATTAGCACATAAGATCTTGAGCAGTCTTTTCAACTTCCTAAAACAGCTAAATGCAGCTGGCACCACTATGGGGTCTCCACTCCAAGGAGATTAGATTCTATTTTCAGTCCTTAGGAAAAGAACACTGTCTCTTGCTGTATTAACTTGGTTGCTAGAGCTACTGCTGCTTACCCAGCCCACTGCAAACACACCAACTCAATACCTACAGGACACAAACTGGTTTCACAGCACAAATATAGCGGTGTGCTCTCAGCAGCAGAGGCTTGTCAGATAAGTGGACAGCTAAAACAACTGCTTGGGATGCTTCTGATTTTTCAGTATCCCTACTTTCATTGAAGCATGGAATAAGGAAAAGGCCTGAAAGCAGATATCAGCAATTCAAGAAAGAGACATCCAAATATACTGCTTCAGCCCCATAGAAGCTGGAAGACTTTTTCAACCTATGGCATATCAAGCCAGCCAGAGCAGAAGTTATTTCCAGACAGAAACTACCTTAATTCAGAAGATACCTGCATAAAAATTTGATCTGTAAATAAAAAAAATTAAAAAAAATAAATAATTTGATCTGAAATTTGCTTTTCCTGTAAGAATGTAACTACCAAAGAGGCATCAGAACTGGCTACTGCAACACCTGAAGAGAGAAATAAAAAACAACCACCAAAATCAAACCACAAGCAGAATGCTCCTTTCACTTACATGGCAGACCAAGTTAAGACAAGTCATGAGTCTAATACCAGGAATGATGGATGCTCATATACCTGGTGACACCTTTCATCGTAACTGTGGTCAAAACTGAAATCCCTTCTCCTTCTCGGATAACTGCACTAATAATGCTTTTTTTTTTTTCCAGAAAAGAAAG
>VZRO01005928.1:39520-57501 GCA_013397915.1 Daphoenositta chrysoptera
TTTTTTTTGGATTAGGAAAGCAACTGGAATGGAATAAAAAAGTGTGCAGTCTGGCCAACTGAACTGCTACAGCAGAAACTGAAATCTGAAGTCTAAGAAGTGATTCCCATACTGTAACATTTGGACTGAAAACCACCTTGTTCACAGACAAGTAAGGAGGCAGCCCTGCCTGGTCTGTGACAAGCCCTTTCATGGAAACGGAGGCAATTGATGGCTTTATTCTAGTGCACGAGCAAAGCACATTTAAAATCTCCTGGATAAAACAAGTGTGTATAGATCTTGAATAGGAAGCAAGAAGATATTTTACTTGGTATTCCTTATTTCATGTGGAGACCACAAGCTCTTTTAGACGCTTAGCTCATGAGAAACTACTTCACAGAATGCAAAATATTTGTAGGTCATTTATCTGAAGTCTACATCAACTTGCAATACAACTTTATGAACCTCTGTAAAATTAACAGGTACTAAGACACAAATGCCAGTTACTTCTGAAGTTACTCCTTTGGTTAGACTACACCAAGAAACCTCCGTATCAACAGGCAAAAAAAGGTCAAAGCACTCATAAGAAATTTTAAGAGGTATTAGCTTAGTTCTTCAAACCTGAAGTCTAGTTTGCTTGTTTTCTCAAGTACATACATCTCTCAGGCTACAGTCCTAGGGTAGGTATGCCTTCGACAGGACCTGATCAGAGTCTGATAGTCTTACTCCAAGAGGGCAGGCAGAGGGACCTGTGGAAGATGCACACTCCTCAAAACACCCTACCAGAGTAGCACCCCGAGGAGGGACCATCACCAGCTGTTAACACCATCTGCCTCAAAGTCAAAGGTGTATCACTAAGACAATGAGTGTTACACTGGTTTGTGTATATTTCAAGAGCCCTGTTTCTCTTCAGGCAGATGCAAAAACAAGCACACATACACTCAACTTTATGCTTTGGTGCAGCTGAAATTGTACCTGGAGCAGAAAAGAGGCTGTATAAAGAGCTTCCCACTGCCCACTAATAAAATTTAGTCCAGGAACCCAGAATGGCTTCAGCAGCAGCAGTGTTCCTCAACAGAAGGAAACCTTTGCAAAAGAGTGTGCTTTCAGTGACCCTTTAAAATTGCTGTTTTAAGGGATTTTGCACATGAGCTTCACAGAGAAATAATTTAGGATGAGATTGCTGACTGCCAAGCTTACATAAAAAATGCTCTAACAAAGGAATAAAAAAATTTGAGAGTCAATAAAAGAAAAAAGGAATCATGTTTTATTGAGTGGAATTATTATTCTGAAACCAAAACTCTGCTTTCCAAGCATGCAGCAAGATGTCAGGCTCCTGATATACATTACTTTTTGAGATAAAGTCGTAAAAACTGTCAAAACTTAGCTCATAGAACTCATTACAATAATCTGCACTCTAAGGTGCTGGAAGTCGGCTTTCCCAGCAAAGAAAGGCGTTTCTCCACTGTTCATGACAAACCTCCCTATGTCTTTAAAGCAGTTGCTTTTATAAATGTACTCACTCCACTTTTGGTATGGGTGGGTCCAACTAAAGTAGAAGTTCAGTGACTTAGCCTAAAAGGAGAAAAGATCAGTACTGGTTCAGCTGGTTCCAGGAAAGAAGTAATTAGAAAATGAGATAAAGCTATAGAAGAAGAATAAAGGTACTACCAGGGTCCAAGAAGGAAAAGTCAGCAAGCACATGCTGCACTCCCTACAGATTTAAGGAACACCCAGAGCAACCAAGCTTATGAACATTTTATTAGTCTAAACAAAGATATTTACAAAGCAAAGCAGATATTATATTGTATATAAAGCACAATACAGCAGGTATTTCTAGTTCCTAGGGGCATGAGCAGAGTCAAGAATACTTCAGAAGTGTCTACACTATTTTCCTTTCATGTCTGTAGCTCAAATACCTGGATCTCAAGAGACAGATGTTCAGCAGGTTGTCTCTAGTAACCAACATAGTTTTTGCTAGCTGGGGGGAAAACAGTAGGTAAAACAAAAAGAGCAAACATAGGTTTTGAATAGCTGAAGTACTAGAGGGTATTCCAGAGATCCAAGTATGCAAATTAGAGTGCAAAGACCTTTTGCAAAGACTTGTGGCTGCTCTTAGATACTTCCTGCTACAGAATTACATTAGTCACATTTATATTCCACTGCAGAAGGCAACGGGATCTTTGGAAAGTTCCTCCATTAGTCATGTGCATGGGGACACACCAAGAAAGGAGACTTGTGATGAATCACCACAAACGTAACTTTCTGACTTGAGCAATAGACTGCTTCAACTTTGTTTTCCTAAAAAAGCCAGTGCTCTTCTGCTTCTTTCCCTCCTTCTCTCCCACAGGGCCCCCACAGAGCCCGCATGTTGCAACTGGTCTTCCAGTTGCAGGCCTATGAACCAGGTGACAGTGGTCATCTTGTCTCCACCCCAGAGCTGGACCTGCTACTCCATCAGTGGCTGACGTAAAATCATAGTATACCTCCAGTTGGAAGGGACCTGTAAGGATCACCAAGTCCAACACCCTGCTCCTCACAGGACTAACTATAAATACACCATATGAATAAGAGCCTCATTCAGACATTCCTTGAACTGTCAGGCTTGGTTCCATGCCCAATTTCTTCCTGTCTGTTTCAGTGACAAACCACCCTCTCAGGTAAGAACTCTCTCCTAATGTCCAATCTGAATTTCCCCTGAGGCAGCTTCATTCCATTTCCTTATGTCCTTTTGGAGGTAATCAGAGAGAGGAGAACAGCACATGCCCCTCTGCTGCCTGCCTTGAAGAAGCTGTAGGGTGTTGTATGGTCACCCCTCAGCCTTCTCTTCTCCAGGCTGAGCAAACCAAGTGACCTCAGACATTCCTGGTAAGTTTTGCCCTCGAGCCCCTTCACCATCCTGGTCACCCTATGGACACACTCTAATACTTAGACCTCTTTATTGCATTGTGGCACCTGAAACTGCACAATAAGACTTGAGCAGAATAGATTGGGGCAATCCCCTCCCTCGAGCAGCCACCATTGCCATTCTTGATGCACCCCAGGGCACAAGTGGCCCTTTTGGCTGCCAGAATGTTGATTCATCTTCAACTTGCCATCAACCCAACCCCCAGATCTCCTTCTGCAGGTTGCTTTCCAGCTTCCCATCCTCCAGTTTGTACAGAGAACCAGGGTTATCCCATCCCTGGCATGGAACCTGGCACTTGCTCTTGTTACATTTCATATGGTTTGTGACTGCCCAACTTGTGTCTGCTCTGCTCCTTAGCCCCTTCTTTTCGTGACCTATGCAAAAATCTTGAGCTCTAAGAGGCCTTTCATCTCCGTAGAGTTTACACGAGGTCTGGCAGCCCTCTTGCAGGACAAGGATATTGGTAGCCACAAAAGCATGAACTCAGGCAAAAAGCAGCTTCTCCAACTTCTGGAGTGAAAACTGGATAACTGGATTTTATACTCCTGTTTCTTGTGCTCCTTCTTCTCAGGGGACTGAAAATACAAGGAATAGAAATATTCAACACGTAACCGTAACAGAACCTGTAGAAAATACAAAAAAGGCCAACACACTGGAACTTGTTCAAGAAAAAGAACATAGACATCACATCCCTTCCAATTGTTTTTTAAGCTTACCAGCTTCAATCCAGGTTTTGTCCCACCTAATTTGCATTAGTTACTACTAATGCAAACTAATTGCATTGCATTAATTACCTACAATAGAAGACTTCTGCTCAGCTCACATTCAGACAATTATTTTCTTGAATGTCCTATCCAGGCAAACCCAAGAGGGGTAGCTTAATTATAAAAAATCTGGGAGAGGGGTGACTTGGTTCTCCACATCTTACTGTAAGGAATATATCTCTAAGGCTTTAAATGGAGAACCTGAAATATGAAATGTACACACAGGCAGGCAGCTAGTGGAAGCACTTAAAACTGTACTCTTTCCCCTCAACCAGCACAGCGGTTTGCAGGCAAGATGTCTGTGTCAGGCAATGCTGATAGGATGTTTACTCCCACTGCTAAGCAGCAGTTTATAATTAGCCCTGCCCAAAGCCTCATGAAATTAAATCCCACTGTTTTTTTCAAACCCTGTACCCAACTGTCAATGCTGCTTTTCGAGTTTGGTTTCTCTGCAGAACAGGAGAAAATAAAAACCTTTGCATAAAATTCTGTTTAGCAAATGAAGCCCCTTCCTACCTAGAATAAATGTGCCCCAAATATGAATAACAGCTGTACATCAGCCAAAAAAAGCAAAGAGCATTTTTTACATCTGGAGGAGTGCCTGTTTTCTGCACATCTGGAGCATTCACTAATGCAATCAATGGGAATAAAGCCAGCTAAATCTCTGCTGTAACCAATAAAAATATTTATTTCTTCTTCAAAGAGACACGTAAGACTAGCCTAATAATGATCATATTTATTTTCTGTACAGTGATCCAAAAGCTGCTTCCCTGAAAAGTTACTTTATTTGCACCTATCTTGAAAACACAGTACGTAAAAAGCTAGGCAATTATGTGGCCTAATCTTTTCCTGATCTAACTGCTAGTAAAGGGTTTTTAGACTTGTTTGTGATTTATTTTAATATTTGAATTACTGTTTCTTCTGTTCAAAAATGGAAACTTAGTGTTTTAGAAAGCCTACAAGGTGATATTTTGACTCAAAACTATTTACTTAAATAACTAATAATGTGAGGGTTTTTTAACAAAACATGGTAAAATAAGATATTTGGACAAGAAAAAGACCTCATATTTTGAAGCACAGTTTGCGGAATTTTGCTGCTTAAAGGTTTCCCATGGACTGGGAAACTTTTGTTGCCACTTTAAGCTATAGAAAGTAGGAGAACACAATGGAGCTCTTAGAGCTCTTATGAACTATAAGCAGAGTTTTCCGGGGAGGATTTGACATAGGAATAAGAGGACAGAATGAATAGCTCTAAATCAGCAGAAAGCACACAGAACTGAGTCAGTTGCAAAGCTAGAGAATTAACATGATGGCAACAGTCCTGCCAAATGTTGAACTGCTTATGAGAAGGGGTAAAAAGGAGCTATGCAAAACTAGGAACTCCTGTGAGTCCCTTCAATCAGGTAGGGAGAATAAAAGCAAATATTTGACACATTAATCACAACCCAACCAAGCATGAGTTGACTACTGCAGTCTGGTTTATTTCTTGATTTCTCTTTAATTCTTCATGCCCATAATGGATGTGACCACTTTCCCTCCAAACTACATCTAGGATATTTGGTGATTAGCACTCAGTAGCAAAACATCAGCAAACAGAAAAGCCACAGATCCCAGATCTTCTCCTTTAAGATTCAAAGAGCTTCCAAGACACTGCCACTAACAGCAGCTTTGAAAGAGCTGAAGTATTATTCCATGCTGTTGGAGACTCAACGATATAGTTTATGGCTTAAGCATCTTCATGGACGACCTTTGCACCTATTATAGCAAAATTATAGCAAAAAGCTGCAGAGAAGATCACTACACCCTGAACAGGCCTTCTGACTGAGACCCTGGACTCCTCACTGATGGAGATAAGATAAAGTAAATTCAAGTCTGGGGAAGAGAAGAAATATATTCACAGAGGGATCAAACTTGACATCTTCGGGGAGGAGACCACAGCCCCGGGGCTATGAGCTGCCAGGTTTCACACAGACCATCACAGCAAAGGGTGGGGGGAAAAGAGGTTTTGGGTGTGTGTTGGAGAAGCCTCTGGTCAGAGGCAGCAAACGCCCATCCTCCTCTGTGCAGAGGAGCCCTGTGAGGAGGGCCCTCAGAGGAGCTGAGGAGCCCTTCACCCCGGGAAAAGCTGATCCACAGCAGTCGGGGTGTCACGGCCCCTCACGGGCCTCCCCCAAGGGGTCCCCAGACCCTGCACCAGAGCACTGCAGATGATGCAACAGATCCACGGTGTTGCAAGAGACAGTGTCAAAACCTAGTCCCCTTAGAGGCACTTAGGCATTCCCACCTGCCCAAAATGTGTATTAATCCAATGGATTCTATACTTTTTGGTGTGGCATGGCAGTGGGGGACCCTCACCACCAGAAGACCAGATGGAAGGGAGCAATGAGACATCTTTGGGACCCTCGGAAGGTGATATGTTTCCACCTAATCCCGGTCACTCTCTCCCTCTCCCCCCACCCCCCCCCCACACACTTCTTTCTCTCTTTCTTTTCTCTTTCTTTCTGCTTACCTCTTCTACTATTAAATAAAATGGATCAGTTTTTTTTTACACCAACATCTTACCTCGTTGGGTTTTAATCACGTTTTTTGGGTGCATTTCAAAACTTTCTGGCTGCAATCCATTTTATTCACAGAGGTTTAGTTTCCTTTGGACTTGTGTGTTAAACTGGTTCGTACACATGCTTTGGGGAAAGTTGTTTCTTGCAGAGAGTACCACCTCCACATGTTAAAAATAAGTAAAACCCAGCAGACCACGGTCCTAGGCAACCTGCAGTGGCTGACTCTGCTGAAGCAGGGGGTGGGACTGAAAGGGCTCCAGAGATGTCCCCCAGCCTCAGCAGCCTATGGTTCTGTGACACGGGCCAATCCTAGCCACTGGACTATACTTGTGCTACAAAGTCATAGAACTACAATTAAAATAAGTCACTCTGTCCATCTGCAATTCTTTTTGCAAATGTGAACTGCAATACATTGCTCTGTCTCCTGAAGATGGTAAGCAGAAATCTAACAAACCTAACAAAGCTGTTAGAAGAACATTTGGGTGATGGAAGCATGGCACTTCCACCAAGAAATGACAAGTTTTGCGGGCACTGGTATAGGAAGCAGAAAGGAAATGGGTTTTGCAAAATGTAACAAATATATTAAAAATATATAAATATAAATATATATATATATACCAAAAGTTATTGGACGTATTTATTTGATTTTTTGTTCATTTTTTTCTTACCTGTAATTTCAGGAGGGCCTGACCACAATTCAAGACTGCAAATGTCTTATACTATGCTTATTGCTATTTCACCTATGTACTTGGCCTTACCAAAAATAAATGCATTACTAAAATTAGTGAGCATTTTAATTAATACTAAGTTACCTCTTGTGCCAATTCAGGGACTAAAGCAAAATACAACTGGCAGACAAAAGCATGGGCTTGTCTGCATCTGTGTGCAGCATACCCTTGACAAAGGCCATAGATGTTTGCTTAAATTGCCTTGCCTAATTTATTTAAAACTTGTTGAGTTCTTGCTCCTGCATGCTGAAATTTTCTCCCTTTTAGGTAACTGGTCTTGAGTTCATGGCACCTTGCTGGTAGCAACCCTAAACCACACTGGTTTCACTCCATGCATTAAACATGAAGTTACTTGATGTCATCAAGGCCAGCCCCAGAGCCACTGCTGCCAGTGCCTTCTCTAGCATCAACAGAACCTTGCATCAACCTGCTGAAGCCATCCCAGTCCTTCACCCCCTGGAGCAGGCAAGGAGCACCCCTGCCCCTCTCCCCAGGTCTCAGTGTAATCACTGCTCCTCTAGGGAGGCTGACAATGGGCCAGGACCTCTCTGATCTGCACCACTGCCTCTGTGGTCATGGGCTTGGATCAGGGGCTCTGAAGCAGTCTTAGGAAAACCTGCTCCCAAATCTCACCAAGATCAAGCAGGCACTGTGCCCCTACTTTGCATTCAGACACTTCTGAAGTTCTGTCTTGGCATAAGAAATGTCAGTAGTTCATTTTTTATAAGCCTAAGATACCAAAATTCTGTAATTACATGTTGCTCACAGTCTACAGCTTCAAAGTTTAAGCTGTTCAACAGACAGGACTTTAAGCTTTCACAAAGCTTACCAGCCTTGCAGCTACTATTCACATAGCCTGAATTTCCATAACCAGGTGCATTCTGACCACAAGGCTCACATTTACTCTTGTTATATAAGTTCCCTTCCCTAACTATTATATCAATCAGTCTTTGTAGCATAAAAGTATATTAATTTGTTAATGTATATTAGCTCACATTTTACATTACAATGCAATGTGGTAGTGGAATTTTACTGGATGCTTTGGTATTGATCATGCTTCAGAAAAGGAAACCAAAGGACAGCTCAGCACTGTAAATACTAACTTTATTTCTTAGAAGCTTAGAGATAATAAAATACATGCCTGGGCAACCAACATAATGTCAGCATCCTAACCCCTCTAACACCTCTTTGAAACCCCCCCAGTATTGGCTGGCATAATAGATAATCAACTGAAGAGTATCTGATTCTAAGAATGTCTGCATTAGTTTAAAAGCAGCAAGAAACACAGGTGCTTTCCAAAGTTTTACTGTGATTAGTATTCAGTACTGTGGGTGTCAGTGACTAGTCAAATTGTGTTATATTCAACATTTGAAAGCTAGAAGAACCATGTGTAAAACCACATTTGGGACAGCCTGAGTTGGCGAGGATACCTCATGCATAATGATGCCATGATGATTTTTTGCCTTTTCTTTTATACCCCTTTTATATACTTTTTCTATAGCTTTTATAAATATATATATATGTTTATATATATATTCATATAGTACTAATATTCTTAGCGCTTCTAGCCCATATTCTTAGACCTAATATTTTGTTAAGCCAAGAGACCAAACATCTTGGAAGCCTCGTAGTGAGGGGTCAGACAGCCCCAGACACCAAGGTCCTCTCATGAACACATTCTGTAAACTGAGATAGGCCCAGCCAGGGGAAGGTTCCTCGGGCAGGGGGTTCACTGGAGCCTCTCCCTGGGGAATCTTTGATGGATGTGCTCATTTGTAAGGCCTGGAATGTGATCCCCGAGTGCCCGTGGGTGTGCATTCCGTGTGCTCTGCGGGCATTCACCTGGGTGTGCTGCACCTAAGGATCCTTAAATAAATACCCAGGTAAAAACCCCTTTTTCTCCTCTAATCGTGTTTGGCTCTTAATTTTAAGACCAGGTGAAGGCAATAATACAAGTATTTAGTCTTGTAATTCTGCACTTTGCATCCTAGCCCCTTGTCTTAGTCGGCAAGGGCCTGTTGCAAATTTCAAGCTGAAAGTTTTTGTGAGAACAGAGGAGAAGAAGAAGAATATTGTAAATCAGATTGCAATCTTGCTGACTAAGACAAGCTGTGACAACTCTGAGGTGAAGAGATGTCTCTATAATCATTTACTACATCTGGGGAAGGAGAGAACAGGGAATAGATGGTGAAGCAACTACTGAATTTGGGATCCAACTGCAAGATGTCAGGCATCCAGGATGGAATGAGAAACACAGAGTACGCAGGAAGGCATTTCTGGTGTTAAAGAGAAAAAATACAGAGAGGTATGGATAGCTTGAGGTGAGGGAAGAACCAGTAGACTGAAAGATAATGATATAAAATGTAAAAAAAGACAGTCTTATCTAAAAGCTTTCTGCATAGGCTTCTCCAAGCCCCTCCCCCAAAGCTTATCCTGAAATTTCTTGTTTCTAAATTTAATAAGGACTTGTGTGACTCTAGAGCTGTCAGGTTTGTCCAACAATAGCATCAGCTGTAACAAGCACTGCATACTACCCAACACATTTGCCTCACTTACTTTTTATTCACCACATCTCACTTCTACTACCCCTACTATCACCACTAACTCCTTTCCTCTTCACATAAGTTCAGTCTTTTCCTCCAAATCACAGGAAGCAAACAAGAGTTGATAAAATAAGTCTAAACATTCTAACTGCACTTTTTCCAGACACAGAAGCTTTAGAGTGTAGTATTTTTGTGTCAGTTATCAAATCAGTAATCCTCCCAATATTGCTTGGATTTGCTTTCCTGGAAATATCAGAGTTTAAAAAATTTTCACTTTATGTTTTCCTCAGAATACTGGACTTCTTCACAAACAGAAAATTTACAAGCAACATTTTTCTGTGGTTAAGCAAAAAAGCATACCAAGACAGCTTTATAATTTTTAATTTATAATCAGATTTTTACCAATTAAATTGATGGGTGTTTAATCAAAAAGAACTTCTATTTCATGGAAAGATTAATTTGTATACTGAGTTATAACTTTTAACTGATAAAAGAACAACTGCTATCCTAAAAACAAAGTTTGATTTTACCATGATTAAAACTCTTTGGCTCAGAGTGAAATGAGCTTTGTGGATACTTTACACACATCAAGAAATGGATACCATTTCCTGTGAAAATTTTGGAAGGAAGAAGAAATCCAGTGGGAGTTTTACAGGATGCAAGCTATGAGAAAAGTAGAGCAGAATTAACATCTGCATTTAACTAACCATTGCCCCAGTCAAGAGGCCTTCATCTTACAAGTACTGTTAAAGATGCCATTTCTTAGATGTTTATAGTATGTGGACGCTTCACAAGTGACTGAAATGTGCACAAAGTAAACCAAATGCATTTTTTATACAGCCAGTGATGTTGTGTGATCAGACCTGACTTAAAATGTAAATGTTTTCTTTCAAAATGATCTTTTTCCCAAAACATGTTTGAATGTCTCCTGCGTTTGACATGTTAACTATATATGTTAAAGGAACTGTCCTATATTTAAAAAAACCTGTTCAATATTCAGGAAAACTATTGTAAACAGGCCTTACACCACAAAGAAATAAGTTCTTGGACTTTCACAGAATTTGCCTTATGACTTTTTGGAATTCTTTGTAAAAAAATCTTCTGGATCTTGTTATTCTGGGCTTCACAGTCAGATCAAATGCAGAGACTAAACCAGTTTAATAGGAATTTGAGATGACTATCACTGCATTTATTTTCAACAGGCAAAAACTATACCTGTGGAAGGACCAACAGATTTTCTGCAGCAAGCTGGACAATCTTTTCCAGACTAGAATTTACAAACATATAGAGCAACCATTTTTTTTTTAAATGAAAGATAAACTACCTTGTATGATACCAAGGTTGCACAGAGACCTCCTGCAGCAGCTGATAAAATACAGACAGACAGGCTAAGGGCAAGAGACACAAGCTGGAACACTGGTTTGCTGTGTGGGGAATAACTTGCAGGGTACATGCTGTACAATTAACAGCAAGTCCACAGGTAATACCAAGTTCCATCAGTGCTGTGGGAAATGGGAATTCTGTATGTCCCTGCCGTGGATGCTGGGACTTACAGATGCTCCTGAATGGAAAAAGAGAGGGTATGACCAAACTGAATGGAAGGTCCTCCAGGGACACAGCACTGCTGTCTGGAGCTGTGAGCAGAGGGCTGAGTTGGAGCTCAGTCCAACCACTGCCTTCTCCTGCCCCAGCCTCTGGGCCACACAATGTTCTGACAATCCATCTGAATTTACTGCACTACCAGAGGTGCAGATAACCGAATTTACTGGGCTGTCTTGGGAAGGTGGCCACACACTTGGACCTATCTACATCATCTCCAAAAGGATACTGATGCTCAGTGCACCTCATTGCCCTGTAGCAGTGATGAATGAGTAGTTAATCACAGAATAAATGGGGAAGACACCTGCCTACCTTAAGTGCAAAGGAGCCTCAGTTTGAAGAGACAAGGCTGGTAGCCCCTACCTGTTGCCACTGCCCCTACTGCCCCTGCCCTCCTTGGGCTTGACTTTCCTGACCACTGCAGACGGACAGATGAGGCACGAAGGCATTACAGGTATAGGCAGTGTGCTTTGTCCTGGAGGGAACCAGCTACAGGAGTCACCCCAGCAATGCTGCAGGCACTCAAGACTCACTCGTTCTTACCTTAGCTATGCAAATCATCTGCTGAAAGCGGTACTGAACTGATTAAGGGGACATGGATGAAATTTAAAAATTAATTAGCAATTGACTCCCTGTAAAAACAAGGGGAGAGAGACTCTAAAAATGCATTTACCTTATGACAGTGCTGTTCAGCCTGTCCAGAAGCACACTGGAGAGTGGCAGGAAACAGCAGATGCCAGAGATTTGAATGACAGAGTTCCAGGCCCACTACAGCTCTTACACACACCAGAAGCCAAAAAATATACCTGGCATATTACAAGTGGTGTTGTAAAAGCATTATTTTCAATCCTTCTCGCTGAAGAAACCCCAACTGCCTTCACTTGGAATGGTGTGCAATATATCTGGAACTGGCTGTTACAAGGGGTGGAAACACAGCCCTACAATCTTCCATGGCATCATCCACAAAGCTTCAAGGCAACATCTCTGGAGAATTTTTCCACTGTATTGATGATATATTGATTAAAGGAAAAACCTTCAGAACAGTACTAAGTAATGGGCACCAGGTAATCTTTGTCTTTCCCCAACCTGAACTGATTAATGTGAAGCCAGCAAACCAACACAAAGAAGGCTGAACTCGGCTCTAAAATGCCCCAGCATACGACAGGTTATATGCTGAAGAGGCTGCTATGAATTTGCAGAAGTAATGGCCTTTGTTCACCTTAGAACACGCCTGGGAGCCCCAGTGGCTCTGAGAATACATGTACACAGCCTCCTGAGTGATAACTAACGCAGGGCAGAAATGGCTCAAAGACTGGAGTCATGTTAACCAGCAGCAGTGAGAAAAACCACTTTCAACATCAGGAGGATGAAAAGTAATACAACAACTACTCAGAAAAATACTACTTGAACACGTGGTGTAAATAAAGATATCTGAAATTCAAAGGCAATTTAAGAAACATAGTAACCAGGCTGACCAGTTAGCCAGACTTGCCTGCAGAGGCTTATCATGTGGGCACAAAGAAATGATATTTTTAGCCAGGTCCATGAAATTTCTGCTTGTGTACTGAGGCAGAAAACACAGCTTAGACTTGTCTCAGGAAGCCATAGTGAAAGCAGTCAGGCAATGTGAGATCAGTGGAATAACAGGACATGCGTGAAAAGTACAAATGTTGAAACAGTACATGTGATGGGAGAAAGGGAAGTTTGAAGAAGTCTGGCAAGCAGATCACCCCTTTATCTTCACAACACCAGCAGGAGTTGTGTCCATGCAGCAGCAAACTCAGACATGTGCTGCTAGAAGATTTTCTACTTGGAAAGATAACGTAGGTGGCACCCCAGGTGCAACAAACATATGTGTATGTTGGCATGATGGAATGCAGCCTTGGCTAGTCTCAACAGTAATCATTTCAAAACCATAGCCATTGAAGAAAGAGGGGAAGACTGTGGAGCAGAGCGGGTGTATCATATTCCTTCTAATCCCCTGGCATCTGGAAAGGTAGAACTGTACATTGTCTCACTCGAAACTGCACTCCAGGAAGAGGGAATCTCAACTCTGTGCAGCTCAGGGGGAGCCAGTTAACAAAAATGCAGGAACCCATCAGAGAAGTCCTGCAGACAGCCATTTATCCCAATTTCAGTTGGGTGACGAAGTACCAGCCACCCCCTGGGACATGAGAATTGAGGCATGAGGTTGTGTCCATCCTCCTGCAGCAATCGAGATCCCTAAGGAAGAAGTCCTTATCACTTGAGGACCAGGAATTACCTACTAGGTGGCCTTTGAGGAAATGATAAAGAAATTTGATATGTGCTCTTATGTACCATGAATTACTTAATTCAACACCATGCCATGTGTTTTGGAGACACAAGGTGTGGGTATTTGAAGATTTATGTCCAAACAAATTTCTGGGCACATATTGCTCAGGAACATGTTGCATGGATGTTCCATCCTCAGAAGTATTCACGGCCAGGTTGGATGGGGCTTTGAGCAACCTGGTCTCATGGAAGGTGTCCGGGCCCATGGCAGGGGATTGGAACCACACGATCTTTAAGATCCCTTCCAACCCAAACCATCCTGTGATTCTATTCTATGGTTTGATGAAAGTACAGGACATGAACTTGGCAGGGTTTCAGCAGCAGGCTGCCCTGTCTGGGAAGAGGCCATGAACTGCCCTGCGCCACTTACAGTCATGTCATGGTGGCACTGACAGTGCCAGTGCACACCAAACCTTCAACGGGTCATGGGAGCACAGAGCATTCCTGCTTGAGCACACATGAAGAGTCGGCCAGCAGGGACAGGAGACACACGAGGACACGTGTGAGTCTGAGAGACTCACAGAGGGCGACTGCAGAGGGAAGACGTGACTGTAGATGTGCCCTGGGCAGTGGAGGGTCCATGCCAACAGGGGACCTCCTGGAGGTACTGCGGCAAAGACACCCCTGAGGGAGTGTGGCCGCTCACACCACAACAGTGACAGACCATAAGTGATCCTCACAGGGGGTGGAACACCGAAAAGCAAAGAGGAGCAGAGGAACATCAGCATGAAGGAGCAGCAGGAAGACACCATTAAGCTCATTACAACCTTCTTGATCTGCATTTCACCCCAGCAAAAGAGCAGAAGATGGGCTGAGCACAAGCTGCAATGAAAACCAGGGAAGCTGATACAGAGTGGGTAGGGTTGTTTGGGCTTAAAATTAAAGCAGGGAAGAGGGAGGAACTTTAGGGTTTGATGGATCAATTTTCTTCTCTCAACTTCCAAACCCATGATTAGGAGCCTGCATCAACTGACAGTAAGCTAATATAAGTAAAAGTTTCATGAGTCGAGGCTGTTTTGCTAGTAACATTCTCTCAAAACATTTTTATTAGACTCAAAAGAGCAGGTTCCTGTGCCAGAGCATGCAAAAGCCATTTGCAAAAGGCTAGAAGAAAGAGGAATTCTCCTGTCAAAATGATCTTAACCAAAGAGTACTATTACTATTGCATTTTACTAACACAGCTGACACCTGATTAAATACAAGGTGACTGCAGTGAGAAGTTCAAGACAGCAAGAGTTAAAGCAGGCCAAGAGTCTCAAGCACAGGCAACCCGATCATATGAACCAGAGTAACATCAGGAAAATATTGAAATCGGCTGGATGGCAGTAGGCTGAGTCACACTTAACTCTTGCCAAGTTAAATCACTGTAACTAACAGTTACAGCCTAAGGAAAGTTTAAGGATTGCTGCAGTGACATCATTTTGATACAACAGTGCAGTGGCCATTTTATATAACACCACATAAAATAATTATTAGCCGTTTCACATTAGAGAAAATACAAAGATGGAGAAATGTGCTGCACTTCTAAAGTCCATGCTGCCATGTACGCACTCTAGCACTGCTACTGAAATTGTTCAAATGTAAACTATGTGGTGATTTGTGGACTTATTATTGGTTTTGTTTGGGGTTTTAAAATCAGATTTAAAAGACAAACAACTCCAGAGCCCAGAAAGCAGAGCTCAGTCTCCAGGAATCGCCACAGCACCTCCCTGTCCCAGCTGAAAGCTCCATCTACTGGATTACAGACAGGGATCATTTCACCATCTTTCATCCAACTAGTCATTTCTCTCAACACCGACTTGCCTCAGCAACAAGTCAGGAGCACAAGTGTTTCCTTCCCTTGCTCAGGGCCCTATAATTACAGAGATCTCAGAAAGAAGGCATCTCCACCTACATTTCACCCCAGGCTACAGATCTTACAACATGGGTTGTACATCAACAACAACATCTTCCAGCCTGTCATTTGCTCACCTCCGGGTGTCCTTTTGGCTACTGTGTTTTAATCAACCAGCTCTACCCAATTCTTGCAACAGATACTTAAACCATATATGCCAGACTCCAAACTCCAGCTCCTCAGTACGCAGACAGCTTTTCATGCTTTGATCTTTCTACAGTAGATAAGGGAGACTTTTGAGCCTTGTGTCTGCATACAGCAGTTTTTTGCTGCTCATCATGCACAGAATCACAGAGAACCACTGAGGTTGGTTTAGACCTCTAAGATCATCAAGTCCATGTATGGAGTATCATGCTAGGCTTTTTTTTTTGATTCTTCATCTGCTGTGGTCTTCATACAGATTGTACAGAAGTCAGCTGCCTAATGCTTTTTTTTTGCATTGTATTTTAAAAACCACATACCTCAAATTAGACAGTGGGCTAACCTAATGATCTTGCAAGTGTAAGACGGCTGAGTTGGTCTCATACCTCACAGCCAGCCGCAGCAGGAAGCCTCCTGCCCTTACCTCCCCTGTTCCCAGCTCATTTCCACTCTCCCATGCTAGGCCCTGCCACTCCCTTGTGCTGGCAGGAACACCCATCAAACACTCCGCAGAGCAAACTCAATGCAGATTAGTCATCTGCTGACTTATCGAGATGAGTCATCTCACTGCAGGCCTGCATGGGCACCGGACCAGAGAAGGGAAGAACAGAAACAGGGAGACACCACTCCTCAGCAGGGCAAGTTGTCAGACTGCCTATAGAAACTGGTGATATAAAAACTCGCATTCAACCTTCCTATGGATACAGCGCCAATGGTATCTAAATTCCGGCTTTGCCAGATTGGCAGAGTTCATACTTGGCACACACGGTAACACTTGAATACCAGCTTTGAGGTTAAAACCGTGAGCTCTTTCTCCAAGCAAGCTCAAATTACACAGTTCACCCTTGCTTAATAATACATTCAAATCCTCGTTGATATGTTGAATATTGATTTAACACTAACAACTTTCCTGTGCCTAAGATGGATGATCCAATATGAAGTTATCAGTCTGGAGCACAGATTCTTCTGCTTGAATCGTGAAAGCAGGCAGTCCCAGTGAAACAACTCACCTTCACACTGACACACAACAGCTGAACTGGTAAAGCAAGCCCCTCACAGCAGGTCTGCAAATTCAGACTACAGACAGCCCACCAACAGTGAAATTAAGTTTTTCAAAAGCATGTTATTCAGGTTGTGCCTTTGTCATTTAAGACTCCAGACGAGCACAAATCTGAAATTCCCCTGGAGGGCCCCACCCTCCAAGGCTGACAGCCTCAGCCGTTCTCAAATTCTTACATATTTTGTCTAAGGAAAAAGTGTCCAAACTAGTTATAACCTATCTACTCAGTTTACGTTATTGAAACTAACCAGTACTCATTGAAATTAACCAGTAGTGCTTTCTAAAAGCAATCTGTTTAAAACGTAGTATCATTTTCCTCAGAATTCAAAACAAAACTTCCTAGAGGCAGTTGTTGTGCACCTCCCTCCAGTAAAGGAGAATCCAGATATCTCTTTCATCTCCACACTTCTTGGCAAAAAGTTTAGGAGGACTATTTCTCGGTGGCCCCAAACACTTCCACGTGTTAAGAGCATCACAGCAAAGATCTTTCTGTCCGTGACCATGTGGCCTGCTTGCAGAAGTAGAGGAGGAAGCTTTCCACACAAGTAGTAAGATGATAAAGATAAGCAGCCTGAGTCCTCTGTCAGTTTTAAAGGCGGCTTCTGTAAAAATTGTACTATTTTTCCAAGAGCTCAGCTTTGCTAACCTACAAGTCAAGACCACAACAGGGCCAGAGCAGAACTGAATTCAAGCAGGCTTGCTGTCAAACTGCTTATCTGGCATCATGTGTGCACTACCTACAGCTTCCAGTCAACGTTAGGAACATGTCTTTTTCCTTCTCTTTTACAGTGAAGAGGTAGATATTTAAGATTTGAAGTGTTGCTTTTACAAAGTACTGAAAGAAAATACCTAGGCATAGCAGCAAGTATGCTTACTAACATAGTAGAAGAAAAAAGAAATGCCTTAGAAACAAGTCATATAAATGGGAAATGACAGTTTGGACTGCATATTCCAGTTCAGCAGTCCTCTGCCAGGAAAAAAAAAAAAACAAAACAAAAACTTCTTTTGGGGACTTTGCTACTTTCCCCACCCCGAAATGTTTATTTTTACCAAATACCAACGTGCTATTACATACGCACTTTTTTGATCAGGGTTCACGAAAATCGTCCCTGATATATACTGAAGCAACGAGAATCTTCTCAGGAAACCTACCAGTGTGTTTTACCCTGCGGTTTTGCCATAATTATCTTTTTAAAGGCTGTCTCGTGACGACAGACTTTCTGGTGAATAACTATCCGATGCCCTGGGACTGCCGTAACTCCGCTTTCTTTCCTAAAATGGAAGCCGCGCTCCAGCCGAGCTCCCCACGACCCGAAACCCACTTCGAATCTCCTTCCAGGACCCCCCTGCATCCAAGGGCCCGACTGGGGCGAGGACCACGTATTCACCGCAGATGATAAACCAGTCAGAGTTTCCAGGGCGGAAGGCGGGCAGAAAGCTCAGGAATACTTTTCCAGCAAGTTAAAAAGAGAATTAAAAAAAAAAAAAAAAAAA
>VZRO01005928.1:57702-104101 GCA_013397915.1 Daphoenositta chrysoptera
GGGGCCGCCGCAGCTGCTCCACAGCGCCGCGGGCGGCACCGCCCCGGGACCCGGACACCGCCCCGGGACCCGGACACCGCCCCGGGACCGGGACACCGCCCCGGCACCGGGACACCGCCCCGCCGCGCCCCGGGGCCCCTCCTTCCAGCTGCGGAGCTGGGAGCGCGCCGGGCCCCGTCGGCTGAGGCCGGGAGCTGCCTTTTCACTGCGGGCCGGGGTGGAGAAGGAGTGGGAGGGACATCGTGGTGCTGCTCAGCCCCGAGCGCTGCCGTGCAGCCTGCCTGCGAACCGAGCGGGGCTCCGAAAGGAGCCTCCGGGGCTTAAACTCTGGCCCCAGGTTTTAATAGCAGAGATGAATACTCAGGTGCTCAGGCACTGCTGCCCTGTCAACCCAGGCACTCCCTTTCGTTGCTTTTCCTCAGGAAAAGTTA
This sequence comes from Daphoenositta chrysoptera, assembly GCA_013397915.1. Taxonomy (NCBI): domain Eukaryota; kingdom Metazoa; phylum Chordata; class Aves; order Passeriformes; genus Daphoenositta; species Daphoenositta chrysoptera. The sequence goes on from VZRO01005928.1 coordinate 58,134, forward strand.
CCCAACCCCAGGCACACCAGGACACCTAATAATGCTGCCAATGGCAGGCTTGCTTCAGTCAGTCAAAGGAAAATAGTTTTGAATTTTATATTTGCAAGCAATGCCACACTGACCCATGGCTGACAGGTACAAATGTAAACCGGTGCACACCACAGTGCTGTGGGAAGATGAATGTTAAAGATCCTGTTTTCCTGTAAATACCTTTCCAATGGCCGTTTTGTGCGAGGTATTGAAAGCCTTCCGAGGAGGACTGGTCTGTCTAAGTGCTGTGGCAGCAGCCTGAAGCACTGCTGCTGCTGCAGGTCATGGTCAGAACCATATTGACACTTGTGCTGAGCTGTGTTGAGGGGCATGTATGAAAAACACACTGCCCCCAAATCCTGGTTTTCCACTTGCCAGGTATGCATGGGTTATTGACTGGATGATAAACGGTACTGTGACACACAGAGTATGATTTAGAAGGTAGCTGGTGATGTGCAGCTGAGTTGGATTCAGTGGTCGTAGGCCTATACTTTCCTCAGGGAGATCAATACCTGTTATTTAATATTTGTAGGACCTTGCCAGCTGGAAAAGTGGAATGTCAAATCATAAATTCATAAATTGATGGGTGTTTCTCTTTTTTTTATTTTCTTTGACAGTGCCTAGTCAGGTCATTTCTAGAATTACCCTAAGACGTAAAAGAGTTTAACTGTAGTAACAAAAACACTTTCAATTATGCTGTGTTCTAAATTAAGCTTTTTCATTAAAATGTCCAAGTTTTGCAGGAGTAGTATTGAAGTCAATATTTCGCTGTGGTTAGCAGCTGCCATTTTTGCCAGACTCCAAGCTCAGAAGGTAAGATCGATTATGTGTACATGCATTGTGTAATCCATCAGTATGGATCTTGCCATTAATGATATGTGCACATACACAGGAAATTATTACTGTTGCTCCAAGAATATCCTTTAACAGAGTGTTTATAGTTGCTGTTAAGAATCATCTAAGAAGTTGGTACCTTGCCAAAAAGAACAAGAATTGGTACTCCTCAGACTACTGCACAGTTCTTTAATCCCATCATACCAAAGCATAACTCCTGCCCAAGAACTGCAGAGCTAACAGAGAAGACCTAGCTATCTCACTGACATTACCATGTCAGATCAGGGCTTTCCCTGTAGCTTCCTGTTGCCGAAATCACTCTTCATCAAAGCTGCCATCTTCAGATGACATAAAAGCAGCTTCCTGTTAGAACAGACATGAAATAACTGCACTTTGTACTAGAGCTTGTGTTTTTCACTTGGTTCAATCCTTGAGGCAGGGGCACAACTAGCTGGCACTAGCCACTTTATGGCTAATAAATTTTCCAGATTTATAAATATCTGGTAATTTTTTCCAATTGTACTAAACTTGTGATCTGAAATTTTCACTGGTATTTTGTGAAAATGACGTTCCTGATTTGTTGTTACCAGCTCTTCTGTGTGTGGACTTGATTAGAAAAAAAATCCAGGCTTTGTTGTTTCATGTGTAAAGCCAACTCCTCTGAAAAAATCAAAATAATTTAGTAATAAGGCTGATTTTCTTATTGTGTGAGTAATAGTCATAATCTGAGACCCACTTCTTCCAATAGCACATATCCTTTTCCTGCCCTGCCTGCAATGGTTGTCCTAGCAAGTCTTTTACTCTCTGTCCTGTCCATAGCCTCTACCTGGAAGTCTCTGCAGATAACCTGGGGATTTTCCTGATCTGAAGATGCCGTGGGAGGAGAAAAGGTTGCCTTATGTCTTATTTCTAAAGAACAGAAACTTAAAAAGACATTTATGGTCTGTGGTTTGACCCGAAGAAAAAATGTGGCTTATACAGCATCACAACGAAAGCTGGAGGTTGCAAACCCAGGTGAAACTGTTCAAACTTGAACAAAATCTGTGGTGTGCACAGCTGAAGAGCTGTCTCTGAGCTATGAAGGTAAATGTTCTTTCTTCTCAGTTTCCCTCAATTCCTCTTCTGAAATAAGATTCTTTTAGCTCTTTTACTGCCTCACCCTAACTTTTTTCCCCTTTTACCTATGAGTTTTCAACCTTGCCAGAAACATCATAGCTCTCCCGAGGTCCAAAGCAGCAAAGGAAAGACAAATAGATTTTTTTTTGCTAAAAACCAGATCTTCATGGAGCAGTTAAAACCTTCCTGCTCTGTCCCTTAGGGACACCTTTTGCAATCAGAGGGCCACAGCCACTGTCCATGGCTGGTGAAGCAGATGGACAGAGACAGCACCAAGGACAAAAGGAAGGAGATTACCAGGATTGGCAAACTATGCTTTGATTCACAGTTGTGTTCAGTTACTGCTGTCAAAGTGGTATGAGTATGAAAATAACCCTGGAAATTATGTTGCCTTTTTTGCTTTTACAACTCACTAGAATTTGGCAGTACTCCGTAATGACTATATTTCAGGTGCAATTCTTCTGAGGCTAAGAACACACACATCCGAGGAGTGTGTTTGGGTGTGTTGATGATGTGGCTCCATCTAACAACATGTATTAGAAGAGTATTTGCCATAAGTATCTCGTGTTTTTTACTCGTTTGGAAATCAAACTGAAGGGCAGGGTTTCATCTCTGGTTTCTGTCATGGCATCTACTGAAGCATGAGCTCTGATCTTTAGGCATCTTTTTGCTGTGAGGATATAAGTGTTTAAATTTGTATGTATTTTTAAATAAACTAAAAGTCAAACATGTAATACCTTATTTTCTCCCAATGTTTTCATCTTGAGCTGTGAGAAGGGGCTGCTTCCACCAGCAAAGTTTCCTGTAATTTTTTCCTGTAAGTGAAGTTTTAGAGCCACAAACAAACTGATATGGTATAGTCAGTCAATATGATCATGTTTTGTTTTGGTTTTTTTTAAAAAGGATTAAGTATAAAGAACATGTTAAAAAAATAACTAAGCCCTATTTGATCTTTGGTCACAAATGGTAAAAATGATATCAGGTTTGTTTGGGGTTTTTTGGTTAGGTTTTTGTTTGTTGCTTTTTTTTTTAAGTGACAGTAGTATTTGCAACTCTACGGGTATATTCAAAATAAACAAGAGTCCAAAGAGGCTTCAGAATCTCTGCTGGCTTCCATCCTGGATTCTATTTTCTGATGCTCTCTGCCTTGCAGGACAGGAGAGACATTAAGATACTGCAGCCTCAGTGTTTCTTCCCAAGGAAGCAAACTAGATTCCTCTACAACCAGCTGCTTGATAACAAATATTGCTTCAGAAAGGACTTTCTGCAGGTGATCCTGAACAACTTCTGCAGAGGCCAATTACCTGATCTTTGCCACCCTCAGCTTCTCCTGCAGTAAATGTCCTCTTCCTCTTGGTACTTCGTGTTCCCTCCAGCAGCAGCAATAATTGCAGTGTGCTTACATGATTTTCAGCACTGGCTTTCATAGTATGGCACCAAGGTCTATGGCAACTGAGAGCCCATCTCCTTTAAAGCTCAGCCCATTTCTCCTACTATAAATACCAGCTGGGTATTGTTTCCTTTTCAGATTCTCCCCACATATTTTTGTACTTTGTTTTGTTGGTTTTTATCTTTCAGTAGCTATCCAAATACATTTCTATGTCCAAAGTCTGTTACACTTTTTTTTATAACAGTTCATAAAAAGAAATACGATTTTATAGATCATTTTTCTGCATACTGATCTGCATTTGAAGAGACATTAGGCAAAAATTTGTTTATAAAGTAACTGTTATTTTATAACATGGATGCCATCAAAGATTACTTCCATAAGAGAAAATGTGGTTTATTGATTAATGAAATAACTTTTATCTCTTAAGAAGATTTTTTAGCAATATTGTATTTTATCTGAAACAGAGAGATATTGTTTTTAATGCACAAGCACTTTCGAAAAAATAAATCATGTAGTAACAACCCTTAACATGTGTTTTCTTTAATTCCTGCTTTGTTAGACTATAGTATCTTCACTGAATTCTAGTACGTTGAGCTTTTTGCTGTCTGGAGAGACATTTATGGCCGTTTTTCTTCATAATAGTATGAGCTAGAAATATCTAGTCTAGTATAAATGCTGAACACAGTCTTCCTGTAGCAGTAGATGGTATAAACCTCTATATAGGCTTACAAATCATAGGGAAAAGATTTGTTTGGGGTTTTTTTTTAAGATAAAGCCTTTTAAGGCAGGCTATGGTATAAATTTTTCCAAGGAAAGTAAAGTAGGACTTCTGCTGATAGAAGCTCTTGATTCCTCTAATAATATTTCAATTTTATGGTAATTGTATAAACTCATATTTATATTTAACTGCTGAGATTCAGGTTTCATGGTTCACTACATATCTTTTGAAACCCCTTTCCTCTCTCTCTGCATTTTACCATGAAGCTTTGTTTTAAATATTTTGAGTCACTTTTATTTTAATGTAAATATTTGACTTACTGAAAAGAAAATCTGGAATACCTTTCCTCTCTTTTTGGCAAAGCGACATTTTAGTAATGAAATGTTTGTTCCTTTTGAAAAAACCGCGAATATACAATTTTTTTTCTTTTTGTTTTAAGAACAAAATAATTAAATTTTAAGGCGATAACTTTATGCTGGTTTTGTGTGGTATTTCTCCTGATGCTGAGTTCTGCTTGTCTGTGGTCTTCAGAGGGAAAGGAAAGAGAAAACTGACTGAAGCAGTTCTTAAACAGGTAAGTGTTATACTGTTTGATTGAGCTGCATCCTTCCAAGTCTAAATGAATGTGATTTTGGCACTCCAGACATATATTACGGTGTTTTATTCTATAAAACAGGAACATGTGAGTATATGTTTTAGTTGCTCAGGTACCATTTTCCATGTTATCTAAACATTTCCTATTTAAGACTTTTGGTTCTATTTGCATTTTCTCCTCAAAGGAAAAGTAGCTCACTGTCATAAACTGTTATATTCACAAGAAGTGAAACAGAGTTGGAATGCCTTCATATTCAGTAACAGAGCAATGATTGTGGTATTCCCAAAACTGACATTGTCTAGACAGAAAAAAAAAAGGGAGAAGGTTCCTTTATTCTTGAAAATCTTCCTTTCAAGCTCAAGTCTGCATGTCTTATTGTTTCAGAATCAAGCTTCCTAAAACATCTTTCCTGTAAGAATGGAAGGAAGCAGTCATACGTGTCACTGCCTGTGTTCCACTTCTTCTCTCCTCAGGGATGCAGCACCGTGTAACCAGGGCTTGTCAGGGCTTTCTTTCCTGCACGGCCTCTGATCCATTCAGCTGAAGCCTCCTGCAGTGTGGGCCACAAGGCCACCTGCACCAGGGACGTGAGCTGGACCAGTGGCCTTTGAGGGGCTGTTAGTTTGATACCAACTGCATGAACACTAAAATGACCAGGACTTAGGAATTTCCATTGAGATAATCCCAGGTTATGTGCTGTGCTGATGGCTTGGGTTAGAAAAAACTGATTCAGAACAGGGGAGAAAGCTAAGGTTTGATGAGAGCCGATCATTGTTCTATGGTTTGTTGTCTTCTCCACCTCTGTTATGCAGGATGGGTTATGAGACTGCTCAGTTTCGTAAACACAGTGAGGGTGTAGCTGGATTCTTGAAAGAGGCCAGCAGATCTGACAAACGTGGCAAGAATTTAGCAGCCATTTGTGAAGGCATTTTGTTCATAATGACTTTTGTAAAGCACGCAAGATGCATCACATCAAGGCAAAATCTTTTGAGCTCCCCTGCTTAAACAAAAACCTCTCTGTATTCCTTGCTTAGATCTCCTTCATTAAGATGCTGTGGCAAATGCTGTTGGCAACTTCAGCCATCTACGGCCTGACAAGAATAAACTATTTTAGTCCTGTGTTACAGCTGTTCCAGTATGTTATGAAGTGTACAGTTGTTGCCCTTAGCCTTAAAGGGGCTATAGGAAGGAGGGGGAGGAATTCTTTATCAGGGAGTGTAGTGAGAGGATAGGGGAACCTGATTTAGCAGAAGGTGTCCCTGACCATGGCAAGGGGTTGGAACCAGATGATCTTTAAGATCCGTTCCAATCTAAACCATTCTACGATTAAAGCTTTTAAATTTATGCTTCGAGCCCTAGCACAGTTTGAAAGACAGTGGTCTTTGTCATTGCACAGCCTGGCTATGGACTCAGTGACCTAAAGAAGCTCAAGTCATGCATGTGTTGGGAAAGATGCTCCTGTTCACACAGACAGGAGGACACTGTTCTAGAAAAGACATGGCTATAAACACAAATGCAAAATCATGGCTGTGAGAAACTTGCAGTGCTTTAAATATGGGAATACCCAGAATCTATCTGATCTCACTCACAAGAGAACCAAACACATTGCTAGTCATGCATGGTCTGAGGAACAAATGAATCCAAATAGTCAAATGTTCCCCTAATGGGGTGGGTGCTTGAAAAGATGGCTAGGAAATCATTATTCTTATTTCCTTTTGAAAAGTTTAAAATTCTCCTTTAAATAATAATTTTCAGCATTGGAGTGGATTTCCAGCTTTAGGATCTTTTTTGCGGTTGATCTCGTCATCTGTTTAGGAGCAGATGACAGTCTGTGTCCTTGTGCGCCATGATGTCAATCAGCCAGCTCATGAGGTTCCCTCATCAGCCCAGAGAGCTTTTTTTTTGGATCATGACACAGAAATACATGGCTGTTCCTGTGCACTTTGTTGGTGAAAATGAGTTGATTTCCTGAGTTTGGCTCCCAGAGGAGGGTTATCAGTATCCTTTCCCTTGCAGTCTGTACCACAGTGGTGGACAGAAGAGTGTAATGGTAGGGAAGTCTAGATATTTGTCTGGGTGGAGAAAGCAGAGATTTGAGGAGTTGCTGATAGTGATATTGTGGTCCAGCTGAGAAGAAATTAAAATCAGTTAAAATTATTACATGAGTCAATTTGCAAGGAGCAATAATGTATTTCACATAATCTGTTGATTCATATTTGGATTTTTTTTTTTAACTAGTGATTTAAATTTAGCTGAAGGTCAAGAGTAAAACTGTAGTTTGGGGGTTTTCTCCATACTACAGAGGGCAATCATTTTTCCTCCAATTCTCTACTAATTATTTGCTTCCTTTTCATTTCTGCCCTTCTCCCTTTGCATGCACAAAAAAAAAGCATATATAACAGAAAGGCACTTAGTAAGCCTAAATAATTCAAGTTCTCTTTTATTTTTCCCTTAAAGGATATCTTATGAATAAAAATATACATATTTATATGTGGTTTTGTTGCTAATGCTGGGATCTGGGGAGGCAGAGCTACACTTTAATTCTGATAAAGAACATTCACAACTGTATTTTTTTTAATATTTTCCTCTTATTGTCTAAAGAAAAAAAAGAAAGTGCAGCTTTCTAACATAAAATTATAATGTTCTTGATTGTCTAAATGTTGCTGCCTTGCAAAATTAAAAAAAAAAAAGAAAGATGAATACAAGGCAATATGGTAAAATAGTATGTATGTGAAATACAAACCACACAGCTGGAACACCCCCTTTTCCTGCCTGTGTAATTTAGGAAAAGCCGTTAAGTCAAACAACACAGCATTTTCCATTTGAACACATAAAATTTGGGTTCATAAAACAAGCTAGCATAACTGTTCCTGCCTTGGGAACACTAGCTGTGAATAACTTCTCCACAGAATTAAAGAAACATGGAAAGCAAGCGTCACTTGAGAAAAATAGCTCATGCATTTGTCATTCCCTCATCCATTTTTACTCATTTATTTTTACGCTGCTGTTTTCCTAAGTGCCCAGAGTGCTATCAGAAAGCTTAAACAAATGACAGCAAATCCTCTTGCCTTTTTTGGGGGGGAGTAGAGTGGGGAATTGGAGTGAGGTCTTACTGGTCCTGGTAGAGCCAGATTTTCCCTTATGGGGCTTGTTTTTACCAGGTTCAAAAATCTTAGTTATTATTCTTTGCCATTCTTATCATTGCTTTACCTTCTTTCCCCCATATACTGTTCCATTTTGTTGCCTTGTCTCCTTCTTCTGCATCTGGGTAATTGGAAAAGTCAATTAAACTTGCCCTTGCTGACAGCTTAAAAGCACTAGACGGGAGCCAGCACAGGAATTCACCACAGCTGTGATGTTAAGCACCCCCAGCCATGTCTGGTGCTATGAAGTCAGAGAGGAGAACATGTTTAGAGAGCGAGATTAACTGCAGACCCTTCCCCTGCAGCTTTCTAATGTAAAATCTGAAGCTATACGCTTGCCAAGATTTAAAAGAAGCTAAAAGGACATAGTGATATCAGATGTGGAGGAGGGATCAAAAGCACAAATGTGTATTGATGAGGTCTTGCATTGCTACTGACTACGTTGCATCTCATTTGTTGCCAAACACTAATGACTAGGATGGTTTGTTATGCTTCAGTCTGCACTGTGTTGAGTGCAGTGACAGACTTCAGTACTTCAAAAGCAGATAAGAAAGTGGAACACATCAGTTGATGATATCTTATATCTCAGAAGGGCAGTAAAGTTTATGCATCTGTAAAGGGCATTTCTACCATAATTACATATTTTATAATAGATGGTCCCCAGTTCTAGTCAGCATCTGCTGATATATGTGCCAGGGAGATCTTTTTAAAGGCACGAAATACTACAGAAGTCTATAAATACTTTCTTCCTGCTCATTAGTAAGAACTAATTGTGTGTTCACATCTGTGCTTTGTGTGCCAAATATATATTTTTACCACCTCAGTCCCTTCCCTCCATTTGCATCCTGTTAGGCTGGGTTCCTATAGGAGACTACCATGTGATGGGACACTGGGGACAGCTGTGGCCTGTGGTTTAGATGAACATTGCAGAGAGGTAGAGAAAGGTGCCCTTAGCCTCTCTCTGTGAATATTCTGTGAGGCAGTGTGAATTATGGGGAATGAGCTGTCTTTTTGTAATTAAAGTAGCCCAGTTCTACAGACCTGCCTCCATTGTCTTTATATTAGAGTATGGAATGTACAAAATTATTTTTGGTTTGTATAAAGGTTCAAGGTGGACTTTCCCCATTTTGAGCAAAGACACTGATTGTTTAGTGAATGCAAATAGAGAGATTACGAATTGAAATTTCTACTTCTATTCCTGGCTTGTGATCTTGAAACACCAGAATCTCTTCCTCTAATTTCTTTCCATAGCTCTAAAGTGGATTGACATCCTTGAAACTTCCAAAATTTAGTTCTGATTTTTTCAGCAAGACAAAATGAGCCTGGTGCAGTCCTTGGATACAGCCAATGCAGATGCACTGGATGACTTGAACAAACCACAGGTAGCATAAACATAATTTCTGTCTTCCTGGATACAGAACCAGGAAGGATACTTTTCAGCCTGCACAGCTGAAATTAGCACAGCAGAAAAACTGACCAAAGCTTTATTGCAACACCTTTGCAGAGGTTGTGTGAGCAGGAGCATGCAGCACACCGAGCCTCAGCTGTGTTACATTCTGGTGCTGGGGGGATTTGGCATAACAAAACTGATACCACCAGAAAAAGCAGATGTTTACAATGTTTTGTTTCTCTGACATAGCAACAACAACCCACTGATTTCCAGAGGCTTAACTTTGTACAAAGGTCTCCTCCCTGCTCTGCCAGCCATTCTCTACAATAGATTCCTGGCCCACTTTCTGAAGACAGCACTGAGAAGGAGGTAGAAGAATATCTTCTTGACTATCTTATGCACAGCTGAAAATATTTTGAAACACCTTCAGGTTCACAGCATTTTTCTCTGCTGCATTAACTCTGCTCACTGGCCTTAGTGTTCCCATCTTAAAACTGGCTAATGAGAAGGAAAATCAAGATTTGCTTATCTATTTGTCTTATGGTAATGAATTTTCTGCTTCAGAAGTAATGCTGGGCAGGAGAGGATGCATTAAGAGGGTGAAGCAATGGACAAACATGCATCTGACCTGACAAGTTCTGTTCTCACCCCGTGCTTTTGCAGTGAACTTTTTTAACTCAACACAATGGGATTTAAGAAAAACATCAGCTCAGCACACCAGTTTTGGCAACAGCTGAATGTCAAGTTTATGCTGTTCTTGCACATGCCTCTTCGCCTTTATTTACAAATAATAATTTATATAACTTTTAATTTTTTTTGTACAACTCTAAGTTTCCTGTAAGTTTCCAAGTATGTTTAATTACCACTGTAATTCACAGTATGCCATAAATTGCCTTCTCCCCTGCACCCAGCATTTCTTCAGTGAGGCATTTGTACAATGACATAAAGGATTTTACAAGTATAAAAGATAAGATTGATACTCACAATTAATTTGCTATATAAACAAAATCTAATAATAATAAGTTCACTTAGATTAAGTTTACATCACTTAAGTTTTTACATCCTTTTTCAAGTGTTCTAGTTTATCATATGGGAAGGTAAATATCAACACTTGATCACTTGATCAAATTCTCAGGCATCTGGCTTGCAGACCCTTCATTATTTGAACAGCTTTCATTTTGTGTGGAGCTATTTTAGAGCTCAGGAACATTCCTTGGTAGACAATGGAAGAGTGGAAGAAAATAATTAGCTATACATCCTCAGAAGTATGTTCCTTTGGGAGTTTAAGTTGGACTTTTTTTTTTTTTTGCACTGAGAGGAGGATGCATTTTTGTGTTGCTATGAGGGCTTTACTGATTGTGTTTTTGAGCTTGTTTTCAAGAAAAAAGGATCATTCATTTATGCTGCCATCCTCAAACACTATTTGGGGAATGTCTCAGAAATGCCTGATCTTGCTGGAGAAGTCAAGAGGAGTAGCCATGAACTGATCTCTTCCAAACTGTGCAGAAAATGTTGTTGTTCTTTTTCTGTAGAAAGGTGCTTTCTGTGAACAAAAACCCACCACAACTTATTTCCCAACCTCAATCACTGTATTGGTGATGCAACAAAGCAACACTGATGCTAGGTTTAGTTACTTTCTTTGCTAGCTACAACTGCCTACACTGCATGTAAAAAAGCAAGCAACCAAAGGCCTGCTCATTTATTTCCATTTCTTTGCAAAGACTGGGAAAAGAGGAAGAGGAGTTCGAGTGGGCACAATGAATGAGCAATAGGATCTATTGGAAGGACAACTCCATAGTTCACATTACAGGATTTCCTGGTTGAGATTTTTCTGCTGACTTCAGCTGCAGCAGTATATGGTAAAGGAAAACGGACTTTTGGGTAGGGCACATGCACTCTGCCAGAGAGAACTCACACACAGGCTGAAACCTTATACAAAGCACATTCTCCACCCTCAGATAGAGGAAACAGTCAGCAAAGCGCACGGAACAAAGATGCTTATGACTCATGAAACAGATGAATGGGGTTTTACTGGCATGCCTAATTTGAGTTGAGTATAAAGGATAAAAAATGCCTCAGACCATCCCTGGTGAATTAAGCAAATTCTGGATTCAGCTGTGATTATGCTTGCCGCTCATATTTGGAAGTTGATTTCTGTTGGAATTTGTCATATCTGTTGTTTTTCTTCATAAAATCTTCTTTTGTGTAGCCAGTAACTGTGGGTCAAAAAGAAGGCATGCACACATACAAAAGCTGTGGGTTGTATTTTAATAGGGATCCCTACTGCTTATCATTGCTGGTTTATGTAATTGTCTGGAAAAGGTCAGCATAGTTTGTGCTGTGAGCAACTGAAGCTGAAAATTTTTGTCCTTTTTTTTTTTCCCCCTGCACTGGACTTGGAATCTTTTGACTAAATGTAGTCTGAAAAAGGAACTGTAGGAAAAAATTACTGAATTCCAGCCTCAGGATATTGCACCTTTCTTCTTAAATTGTTGTGAATCTTACTAACAAAGCTGGTCCCAAATAACAGTTGGTCACAAAATGTTTCGTTTAAAGACCAGAACATTTTCAGATCTTTAGCTTGAAGGCAAGTGCCACAGTGCTTGGCTGAATTGTTTCTGTGTTTCTCTTACAAATTCTGTGCTAGAATATCTATAATTTTGATTTTGCTTTCTCTAATACATACTCAAACAGTCATATTCGGTGTGATTTTTTAATGTTGATTATACTTCTCTGATTGTTTCTATAGGCTTAGCATAGAATTAAAATATTTTCTTTGCTTTTAGTGTCGTGCAGTTGTTCAAAGCTGACTGGTTGCTTAAATACATCTCAGCTGAGGATAGGGCTGAGGGTGTTGCCTTTCCCTGGTCTTAAAATTAAGAGCCAAACACGGTTAGAGGAGAAAAAGGGGTTTTTCCCTGGGTATTTATTTAAGGATCCTTAGGTGCAGCACACCCAGGTGAATGCCCGCAGAGCACACGGAATGCACACCCACGGGCACTCAGGGATCACATTCCAGGCCTTACAAATGAGCACATCCATCAAAGATTCCCCAGGGAGAGGCTCCAGTGAACCCCCTGCCCCAGGAACCTTCCCCTGGATGGGCCTATCTCAGTTTACAGAATGTGTTCTGGAGAGGACCTTGGTGTCTGGGGCTGTCTGACCCCTCACTACGAGGCTGCCAAGGTGTTTGGTCTCTTGGCTTAACAAAATATTAGGTCTAAGAATGTGGGCTAGAAGCACTAGGTATACATAAAAGCTATAGGAAAAGTATATAAAAAGGGTATAATAGAAAAGGCAAAAAATAATCATGGTATCAGGGAGTGTTCTTGCTATTGGCTGAGTGAAGTTACCCTCTGCTGTCAAGAGGAAGATCAGGAGGAAGAATTCGATGTCAGCTTTTATTTGGACTTCAGAGCACTCTAGAAGAAGGCTCTGAGAGATTTGGGCATGGTGCTGGGTGCTTCAGGTTCTGGGGAAGGAAGTTGTGTTGTATTGAGAAGAAAAGCTGACGTGTCACCTGCAAAGCCAAGGCAGCCTTTTGTTCTTCTTTAGAAATGGGGAACTGGAGGAGATCACTGGCAGTGGTGCTGTTATGGAGCTGCAATCTGAGGAAACTTAGAGCGATGGCAACAGGATGAAACTGAAAATAGTCCAGGGAAGGCACTGGCAGAGAACGTTGAGGTTCTTGAGCATGTTTTTCCCTTACTGTTTAGTATGAAATAGATGGAGTGCAAACAATTTTATCCCAGTGTTCCTGGAAAAAGTAGTATTAATTTCTTAAGTTCAAACTACAAGACTATGTGTTGTTACTCTTGCTCTCTGTCTTTGGGAAAGCAGGGAGATAGAGAGATATGCACAACAGAAGAATAGCTGACTTGTCATGAGAACATGCACTTTCTTCTCAAACAGATGAAAAGGTTTCATCAGCAGCTGCACAAGCAGCACAAGGTTTCTACCAGGGGAACCTTCATGTAATTCCCACCCCTTGGTTTCAGATGTGCCACTTTGCACCATTTCTGTATTGAGTAAGGTGAAGACCCAGATATACATCTCTCCTGAAAAGCATGGGAGATAGTTGCAGGATTTTTCAGGAGATCCCATAATCAGGGTGTCTGGGTATCAGAATATGGTATGGTCCTGCTGTGGAGTATGTCTGTCCTTTGAGGTAAATATAGTCACAGATGCTCAGAAATTGAAGGTGTGTTTATTACATAAGGAGTCCATTTACCCAAGTAAAGAGAAAATAGTGTCTAGGAGACTTGCTTTGTAATTGCAGAAGCAGTCATAAGGAGTGCCTTTTCACATACCTGATGTTGCTTTCATAAAATATTTAAAGAAACGTGAGTAATGAGCTGTAACCAAAATAAGTTTTGCTTCTGAAAGCAATACTCTGTCAGTGAAGAAATCTGCCAGATTTACTCAGAGCAGCAGAAGCTGCAAGACAGCTGTCCCATCAGAATTAAACTAGAAGTGAAGTCTTTGTTTTAGTAGGGTTTATGTATTTGTTTTTATTTCCTCTTTGTAGCCTTGTTTTGCCCCAAATTGGACATAATGAAGTAGGTTAATTAGTCATATTTGATTTTTTTTTTTCATAATGAGTATGGCTTCCTGGGAACAGGACACCTGTTTGTACATTAATTTCATTTAGAGAATAAATAAACCTATAAATAGGGTAGACAATCATACTTTCCTTTACCTCCTCTTATATTTTTCTTACCAGTGTCAGGCATTTGCATGTATGAGGCTACAGCGGTGCAAAGACCAGATAAAATTCTGTAACAACCCCTGCTGCACTTGGGAAGAGGAATATCCTTCAGCAGGTGTTAGTCAGGACCGCTGTAGATAACAGAGCTGTCCTCTGATACTCACTCACCTGACGTAGGTGTTGCTTCTCCTTCCAAAGCCAGAACATGCAGGAAAACACAGAAAGCTAAAATTTCAGTGTGGGCAGGAGAGTGCAATCTAGAGTTTGTCCTAGCAGGACACTTTTCTTGGGAAAAGGAAAAAAACCGAGGGCCATTGACCAAGGGTGCAGTTCTATGAAGAAGGTTGGCTCCTGGAGTCCTACAGTGCCGGGGTCAGTCATGCACTGAAATGCAAAGGAGTCTGCAGGGTGGGTAGCAAGTGCTAAGTTGGTGTTGTCTTTCTGTTGCCTCCTGAGCTTGTCTGATCGTTCTGAATAAGTCTGTGTCCCAGAAGAGAAGCCAGAAGGAAATGCAGGCGTAGAATTTAATTCTCTGTGCGTGAGGGAACAAGGCTGGAATCTGCATAAGAGACAGGGAGGTTCTGAAATTAGTCATGACACAAAAAGGCTTTTGTGTGATATAACTCGCTCATCTGTGATTGCTAAAACAGCGCTTCAGCTGTCCTAAAACTGCCTGCTGGGGACCAAATGCTGACTTTTGTCAAAGGATCAAATGCTAAGTAACAAAAATCAACGTGTCAGATACATTACCCTCTGAAAGTGACTGAGAGTATGGCAAGAAAAAATATCAGAAAAGGGCAGTCTTGTCTAAGTCAAACTGGAAGTAATGCAAGGGTGTGAGTGGCAAGTGTCAGTCATCAGTATTTTCTGTGCTCCTGCTGCACTGGCATATCCTGGCTGCCTGCTTCGGCCAGATGCAGCTGTGCAGGGCAGTGTACAGCCACCAGCTGCATCTGTGGAGGGGTCTGAACTTTCTGGCTGAACAGAGACTGAACTTTCTTCCCTTCCATCACAGAGCTTCACTCAGCAATAGAGCAGCTTTTTAGAGAGCGTGTTCTCCTGACACTGTGGAGGACCTCACTTCTCACAGGAATTCCACATGCTCTGGATTTGGTAAAATACTTCAGAGCAAAGCCTCCAAACCTCAGTCAAGTGACTGTTTTCTGAGTCCTAGCTGGTACTGACTAAATGTCTGCTGAATGGCACCATACCAAGCACTAAAGTTTATCTTATCATCCCCTCAGAAGGTGATTTGCTCCATTGTGAAACTATGAGACTTTTAATTTCTATCAGTTAAGTCTTTGAGAACCTTTTAACCAGCAGAAACCTGGAGTACTACACTGGTTGAGTGGATTCTGACTTATCAACAATGAGAAAACACTGCTAATCTTTTCATAGGTTGTGATTTATTTATTCATAGAGGCTAAAAAAGCAGATAACAGGAATTCATGGGCCATTCATTTAAGACTGCACACTCAGCAAAATCCAAATAAATAAGCCTAGCCCAGAAAGCCTTGCCAAGGTGCAGGTACTATTTCTTTCTCTTTTGCAGTATTTATGCATGGCAAAGCTCTAGCTCCTACAGCACCTATGGTTTCTGAAGAATCTTGACTGTTTAAATCTCTTGCCCTGCTGCAATAGACGGTCTCTGAAGAGAGCTGAAGATCAGCACAGTTGCGGTCCAGAGGCTTCCTATTGTTCCCAGACATCATCCAGATAATTAATTTATTACCACCTGATAGCACAGAATAATCATAGGTGGTTTGGCTTTGTTGGTTGTTTGGGTTTTTTTCATCTTAGATATTTGGCTTAGAAGAAAATCTTAAAACATCTGTGTCTAGGTGTGGACTTGCAAAGAGAGGAAGGGGAGCTGTTGCCCAGTGGACTTTTGATTGTATGATACAGCCTTCCTTTTCTCAAACTGGAGCTAAGCTAGTTTTGTGTTTCTGGGAGGAGCATGCAGCACACTGAGCAGAATACAAAAATAACGCTCTTAGATAATAGGATATTAAGTAACAGCCTAGGTTCTTGGGAGTATTTGCAAGCCAAAAACTTGGTGCTTGGGGCAGGGTTAGGCAATAGCAACACAATTCCACTGCAGTTTAACTGGTCAGATCCTTTCAGCTTATGGAAAAATAGTAATATTTAAACCTTATTCCTGGGCCTCCAGCTCTTCTATGCATGCATAGCTTTCCGGTGTGTTCGTACTGTTGAAGCTAGTGAAACACAGTACTAAAAATACATTTTAAAGCTACAATGGCAAACAGGGTTTTAGCAGATTTTTAGTTCTAACAGCACTGAGTCTAAGCTTTTCTAGTTCCCTTTTCAATGTAATGTTTTGTAAATGTGATTCATAGAAATGGAGTCCTAAACATGGGGTTATTTAAATCTCTGGCTTTATCTGGTCCTAACCTCTGGAATCCTGAAATATTTGTCTGTTACAGTTGTAAAAATCAGGGCAAATCCAAATCAAACATCCTAGGACCTGTTATTCTTTTCATCTCATGTCGATGTAATTAGGGAAAAAGCTAAGAGAATAGTTACACCGAATTATAAAAAAGTTCTGCCGAGTAAGTATGCCCATCTGTCTTCTGTTTGCATGCTATGACTCACAGATGTCTGGAAATCATCCCGCTTCCTGCCTGCCCTGAAAAAAAGAGGGTTTTACAATTAGAATATAGCTACCTTCTTTTAGACTTAGTTTTGATTTCTGTGCAGAAAATTCATTCTAGAAAAAATAAAATGGATGCCTTTTGCTAATTAGTTAGGGAAGAAAGCAGAGTTTAAAAAGTATACTTACTTTCTTATCTTTTATCCTTTATGTTGCTTCTGTGGTGCTTCCAAAATCATTCTGGAGTAGTAAGACATGATATATCTGCTGTTGCTCATTGTCTGTGTGGTCACCACCTGGAGGCAGGGTACTGAGGGAGATGGTGCAGGAGCTCACTGGCCACTTTCCATCGTTTGCCAGCAGTCCTGAGTCTCCAGGGAGGTCCCAGTTGACCAGACTGTAGCAAGTGTGACTCCCATATACAAAAAGGGTCAGAAGGAGGATTCAGGGAGCCACAGGCCTGTCAGCCTGGCCTCGATGCTGGGGAAGGTCATGGAACAGATCGTTTGGAGTGCCATCTTGAGCACATGCAGGACAACCAGGGATCAGGCCCAGCCAGCATGGGTTTAGGAGGGGCAGGTCCTGTTTGGCCAACCTGATCTCCTGCTGGGATAGAGTGACCCACTGAGAGGATGAAGGAAAAGCTGTGGTTGTTGTCTGCCTGAAATTTAGTAAAACTTTTCACATCATTTCCCACAGGATTCTCTTGGAGAATCTAGCAGCCCATGGCTTGGACATGTACACTGTTCACTTCATAAAAACTGGCTGGATGGCTGGGCCCAGAGAGTGGTGCTGGCTGGAGTTACGTGCAGCTGGCAGCTGGTCACCAGTGGTGTTCCCCAGGGCTCAGTGTTGGGGCCAGTCCTGTTTAATATCTTTATCAAAGATCTGAATGAGGGGATCAACTGCACCCTCAGTCAGTTTGCAGATGACACCAAGCTGGGCTGGAGTGCTGGTCTGCAGGAGGGCATGAAGGCTCTGCAGAGGGATCTGTGTTGATGGGTCAAGGCCAGTGGTATGAGGTTCAACAAGGAAAAGTGCTGGGTCCTTCCCCTGAGTCACAACCAGCCCAGGCAGCACTGCAGGCAGAGTGGCTGGAAAGCTGCCCAGCAGAAAAGGAGCTGTGTGTGTATGTTGGCAGCTGGTTGGATATGAGCCATCTGTGTGCCCAGATGACCAAGAAGGCCACTGACATCCTTCCTGGCTTGTATCAGCAATTACAACGTGTTCCCAAAACACAGGAGAAAGCATTCCGTAAATATTTACTACAAGTGCATTATTAGCACTTGATTAATATGATTGAACAAGAGACAATGTTATTTTTGTTCTGTTTAATGTTGGAGTCCTTATTCATTTATACTACTTTGTTTTCCCAAGGCAAAAGCACACACAAAAAGAGTTTAAGCAGTTTAGAGAACAAAGTTATCCTTGCAGCTAGAATAACTGCTCTGTTTTTCAGTAAAATGATAATGCATGAACACTCCCACTAGATGAGTGGCAAATTAGGAAGATGTAATTGTGCAAAACTTTCCATACAGATAGATTGAATGTGTCAAGCAAAACAACCTGTTGTTTGATAGATGATGGTTTTCAAAGAGATCACTGCACTCACGTTGCTGGATATGTATTGGAAGAGCCAGATGAAGTTGATGCTGTTCCAGATGCTAAATATGAGAAGTTTATTGGAAGGCTCAGAGAAGTAGCATTTGCAGCCACAGACTTGCTACTGAGGTACCAGCTAAGTCAGTTTTGTATACTCTCCATGTTGAAGCTCTGCAATGCACAGTGTAATACATCAAGGAAATGTTAGTCTCGATGTCTCAGATACACATTCATTTGCAAACAGTCCATAAACTAAGGACTGTTTTGATTAGCCACAGACATATGGTTTTTGTGGCCAACCTCAATAAGCAGTTAAGTTTACATAGCAAAGATATAAGTAATTATTAATGCAAGCAGCTGTGTGAAACAGTTTGAGTAGCTTTTCAGATAAAGAGAACTGCTAGTGAAAATGCTGATAGATGCTGACATTTGTTCTCAGATTGTGACCTTTCCTTCTGTGGTGTTATTTAGTTGAAATTGACAATTTGAAATAACATCCTTCATTTTGAATGGGAGAAGGGGTAAAATACATCTATTAAAGATGATCAGCAAGTGCAAAATAATCTTCACAGCTTGATGACTACTGCTTCCCCCTCCCTGCGAGCCATCCATTCCTGAGGTTTGTAGTTCTGGCAGAGTGATGATTCATTAGTGTGCCCTCGACACTTAGTTGTTTTACAAATAGGACTAGTTTTATAATAGCCTAGGATTTCTATAAAGAGAGGGTGAAAACAACTTCAATTAATGTATCCTATTCTCTCACAATATTTTGTTGGAACTTGGCTTTTGGTACGATATCTATGGATTCTGAACTCCAAGTCTTTGGTAATTGGATTTAGTGTTCTCTCTCCTGCAGGATTTCTTTGCTGGGCAGTCAGTATATTGAACATATTGTAACAGCTTTTAATGAAAGAAAAATTATTTTTAAAATTAGTCTATTAATAAGATTGCTTTTCTACTGTTCTTCAAAAGTACATTACAGTCTCAGGTGTGCTTCATAGAGATGTTTGCATTCAAAACAGTTCTCCATGCTTTTATCTTAAAATAAAAAGATTTTGAGTCTTCCTGGTAAAATACGTAAAATCCAACTAATAAAAGGCAATTGGACTACTCTCCTTAGTTCTACAGTGCTCAGAGCTGAAAGTAAATGCTGGAAAGAATTGCCCTAAAACTAGTGGTACATGTTAGCCTATTTACAGTTTCACTAGAGCTCTGAAGCCACGGGCTTCAGCAACTTAATAGACACCATGAAAGACATCTTTTGAAAAAAATGGCAAGGTGTGATTGCTTAACTTAATGCAAGTAGTGCCCTATCACTTATCTTTTTCATAGAACTCAAAGTGCAATTGATTCTACTGATCTCTTACTGTGTTTCAGGTTCCCAGTGCTCAGGGTCTCTAGGTGATGTACTCAGATGTGTTCCCACATGGCTGCTTGGGAATGGTGCCAGTGTGTGCCAGTGTCCCAGGAGTCTTCTGAAATACCCTGACTCTCACACATCCCCACACAGCAATGATCACTGTGGGAGATGGGGGGCTGCATGTGAAGGCTTATTTGCCAGATCTCCCTACCTCCTTCGTAGAGATATGACGTATCAGAGGTGCATAATAAGTGCTTTTGAGAGGATTATGAGATTGGCACGTTCATACTTTTTGTCTTTGTCACTGACTTAATTAATGAAATGTCATCTTCATATTGGCTCAAATTGTCATTCTGACACAGGTATTTAAAAGAAATTCCAGTTCTAATTTTTATCATACCCACGTCATTATTCATGTCTAGGTAAGAGCCAGGACCGTTTGTTTTTGTGTCTGTATGTGAGGGTATTGCACTCACACACTCACTACTACAGGGGAAATATCTGGGCAATATTTGTAGCAACAGAAAAAAATAGGTCGTTTTACTGTTTATAAGATGAACCCTTTTACAATCACAATGAAGAGTCTGACATTGCAAACACAGAATCACAGAATTGTTGAAGTCAGAAGGCATCTCTTGAAATCATCTAGTCCAACCCCCCATCTGAAGCAAGGTCAGCCAGAAAAGCCTCATACTGATCATCAAATAATATTGGATTACTAAAAAACTGCAGTAGGGACTTAGAATCATGTACTTTGTCTCACCAGATTCTGTACGTAGCATTCATGGTTCCTGTTTGTAACTATTTCTCTGAAACCATGACAATGAAGAGTTGTAATTGAGGAAAAAAAAAAAAGGAGGTCTACTCTTAATCACATGATTCCAAGAGCTGAAATTTAGGACAAAAAAAATACGCAGAGATTTTTGAATTATGCAAACAGAATGTCACATCTGGAGTTCTAGACTCCACACAAAGCTGTATAGAATCTAGAACTAACAGCCAGCCCTTGAGCAGAGCAGTAGATATGAATTAAATACCTGCACTGTGAAAATAATGTATTTTATAACCAAGAACTTCCTCGGGCTTTGCTCAGCTCAGGGATGAAAACTAGCAACTGTTGTAGGAAGAAGCCACAGCTGATCTCAGCTACCATCATGGCTTTTTAGGGAGAGGCCGGCTCCACTTGTTCTTGGCATGGATTGATTGCTTCAGAAACAGCAGAGGCAGGGGAAATGTTGATGAATTACTTTGAAATCTGGAAATTGTGATAAGCATTCTTTGCTTTCCTCTTCTGGAGGCTTCAAATTCTTTCTTATGTCATCTGCATTTCCATCACATGACTTTCAGTGATTCATCCCCATCTCCTGTTTGTCATAACTCTCCTTTCACCCTCCTTGTTTACATCTACGCCACCCTGAGGTTGTTTGTTTGTTTTTTAAAATAGCATGTGTTCTTACTCATTTAAGTACTCCATAAATATCCTGGAGACAGGAGACTTTTTCCTACTCATGTGAGTAATGTCACAGGCATGATGTATCTAGGATTTCCAAAGGATCCAAACAGGTTGGTTACTTAGAATTAAATTAACAGGTAGAGCCAGAAGATTCGTTGGTTGGCTGGGTTTTTTTTCAAAGATCCTCTGATGGGCTTGGTTTGGCTGCAGGGGTCAGTAGGGGTAATTGATTTAGAGGTTTGTTCCTCTAACTTTTCTACAAGAATACTTGTCATTTCTGAGAAAGCTGACACTGTTTTAAAATTTCCCGTGGGTACTATGAATTCCTTCATCTCACATTGTATTGCCAACTACCAGTTGGCATCAATCAAGGCTCCTAGTAGTTCCTATTCAACAAGATGCTATTGACCTTGAAAATGGCTTTTTATGCCTTATTAAAGTAAGCCTGATCTGACTTTACGAGATGACCTAGAGGAGTTTTTTCACCAATATTGGGTTTACTTCTGGTAGGTTATTTTCTACTCCTATTTATTTGCAAATACAGGGCATCTTCTCTCGGGCTTTGTTTAGAGAAATATAGCTTCTTCCAAAAGCTTGCTCTTTTAAAACCTGATTTTCTATGTGTTTTTTTCTGACTTCAGTTTTTTGAAATAGAACCCCTGGAGATTTACATTGCTCTAATGCATAACTCCACAATACTGAAAAGAGTTGTGACAGATCTGCTAATATTGTTATTTTCTCAGTAGCTCTGTTACAGGACTACTGCACTGCTGAGTGTTCTCTTTGCACTGGTACTGACAGCCCTCCCATCCCTAAATGTACTGTAAAGCTACGTAACCTCAAGAGGCTTCCAGGTTGAGCAAAAGCACATGGGGCAGAGGTGCAGAGTCCAGATAAAAATGAGAATAATGGCCACCAAGTAATAAATATTACATGGCGATCACGATTGCTGAGATTAATTTGGATTTGGTTTTGGAGTGTTTGGTTTTGTATTAAAAATATTTGTTTAAATGTTTACATTCTCTTTTTCTTTTTCTTGCAAATAGTCATATTAAAACGAATTGATAAAATCTAAACTTTGCAAGTAGAAGTTGATTAGCTACTGTCTGGGCACGCGGCAGCTTGAGGGTTCAGCCCTCGCCCGGAGAAATCAGAGGAGAAACCCTCGGTCGTCTCGCCCAGCAGTGGGGGAGTCCCCGAGAGCGGGAAGGGCAGCAGAGCCTCCGGCCAGGCTGCACAGGCTGGGAGGGAATCCCTCAGCAGAGGGTGGCAGAGCACGCCGGAGGAAAAGGGAAAAATGGAGGAGGCGGAGATCCGATGTGGCTTTCGGTAGTTTATTGAAAGTCAGGGATGGAATCCTAAAGATCTGAGGGTTGCACAGGGTTAAAAAGGGGGGAGGGAACAAGGGGCGTATACAAAAATTGGCCAGTCAGAACAGAAGCCAGGAGGGTCCAGGGGCTGCCACTCAGGGCAAGAACCAACCAGAGAGGGCTCAAGGGGAGGAGCAACAGCACCATTCAATGGGGAACAGAACTATTGAGAAAACTCTGGAAATAGGGGATTGCTCACAGAGATTAACAATTGGATTGACGGGGGGGAAGGCGGGGAAGGGGTCCGGGGTGAGACCAACAGGGGAAGGGGAAAAACAGGAACAAACCATTTAACAATATCCAAAATAACCAAACCGCAACACTACTAGAAAGTGGATATTGACCAAAAGACACAGCTGTGTCAGAGTTGAATGAACAGGGGAAAATTAGAAATTATAATCAATAAACTCTCACTAAAAAACCCAAAAATTATCAATTTCAACAGACAAATTTTGTAATAAAGTTTGTGATCTGCCAAGTGAAATTCAAAGATGACTTCCCAGTGTTTCTGAAGGAGTCATGATACTTCAAATCACAAGAGTGGGCATCCTGGGTTTGGCTGGGATAAAATTAATTTACCTTACAGTGCTGTGTTTTGGATTTTTGTTGCTCAGTAGTGCTTACTCTAAATCAAGGACTTTTCGGGCTCCCATACTCTGCCAGTGTGCAGGTACAGAAGAAGCAAAAAGGGAGCATGGCAAAGACAGCTGATCCAAACTGGCCGAAGCGATATTCCATAGCAGAGAACGTCAGTATATAAACTGGGGGAGTTGGGCAAGAGGGGCTGATCACTTCTTGGGGATGGGCTGGGCATCGGTCAGTGGGGGCTGAGCAATTGTATTGTGCATCACTTGTCTTTCTTTGGTTTTATTCCTCCCTCTCTCTCTATCTCCTTTTCATTACGACTACTGTGATGATTATTATTAATTATATTTTACTTAAATTATTAAACTGTGCTTATTGAAACTGATGGGTTTCATCTTTTTCCAGTTCTCCTTCCCATCCCACTGGGAGTGGGGACTGAGCCAGTGGCTGTGGGGTACTTCATTAGTGATTGCAGTTAAGCCATGACAGTAGTGCAGTAGAAAAAATACTTCCTGGCTTTAATGAAGAAAACACATCTATGTGTTGACTGATACCTTCACTCAGATCCTTTTCCGTTATTTTTTGCCAGGAAGCTGGAATGTATGACCTAATTCCTGGAGTGGGCCCTTCACATTTCTGTTAAGAATAACTTGTCCAATAGATGTAAATCTTGAGAAAGGCTCTTGAAGCCTCTCAGAAAGGAGAAAGGAAGATAAGCAAGGTTCCTTTTCTTCATCTCTGTGTTCCAGGGCTGCTTCCGTCATGTTTCCTCTGGGCAGTGCTCCTGCCCTGCTTTTCTTTTCAATACCACTTGAGTCTTCCAAAGTTTCATCTTTTTTTCATCTGACTGGAAGGAACATACTGAAAGCAGAAGCCTGAGAGAAAGATTAGTGAGCAGCTTGTGTCCTTTTCTCTCATCAGACAACTTGCAGTTGGATGTAGTTGGTGCATTGAACCCATCCTGTCCTTTATAAACCTAACTCTGACAGATCTTGGCTATAAACCAGAGAAACACATGCTGAAAATTGCAGCTGTTCAGGAGCTGACCCACCAGCACTTCAGATCTCTGCTGCAGTGATGGGAAGACAGCTGGCTATGGCACAACACCCAGTCCCAAGCAAAGTCACCCTCACATGAGAGCCACCTGCATACGAGCCACTCACTGGTCTCCCTGTTAATGAATACACGACTGCTGGGTCTCTGGTGGGGAGGGAAGAGGCCTCTGGTCACTGTAGAGGCTGGCATTTGTGGAGCCATGTGATGCGTCTGAGCTAGAGGTGAATATGCAGAGGGTGACTTTTGACATAGTGGTGGGACATGACAAGTCACTGACAGGAGGGGTGGCTTCAGTTTCCTCTCCAGCACACCTTTTCTCAGAGAGCAGGCAGTGGAGGGGCAGAGTAGGAGGCTACCTGTCTCCCTTTCTCTCCCACATCTCCTCAAGGGAGATCTTGAAGGGCCCCCACCTTTGCAGTCACACTATGTACTTATGGCTACCTCTGAACTCGAACTTGTAAAGATCACTATTAGCATTGCCATAATTAAATATGTATTAATTAAAGGTGCTGCCGAAAGCAGTACAGACACGATTTTTTTAGTAAGCTGTGGCTATGTAAAATGTGCATGTGACCTGTTCAGTGACCCCAGAGCACGCTGGGGTTATCAGGAAGATACAGTTGGCAACGTTAGATCTCTAATCAGGAAACACTCTTAAGAATGTTGAAGATAACAGAGACATTCTGTTGGGGAAAAAATCAACCAGACATTGTACAGAGGTCCCATAACCCAACCATTTACAGAGCAGTTTGTAACAACCTGAACAGGCAGAGACTGAGTATTTAAGATTCTGATGAAAACCACTAGCTGTGCACACACTTTTGCTTCAGCGCTGGGTATGCAGAAATGTTCACTTGTTACCTTGTATTACTTATACGTAAGTGTTAGAACATCGTTAGGGAGAATAAGGAACCCATGTTTATATCCTTCCTGAGGCTCTGTTGTACTTCAGTTACAATTGCCTGTCTTATGTATAAAATGAAAAATCCCTCTCTTTCCAGCCAGGTAATCTTTCCTTGATCTAAAGAGGTAAATGGGCCTCAAAATTAGGTGATGACTTTGTTGTCGTTGCATTTGTCATCACTGGTGATTGTAGGGTTTACATGATAAACACTGATGGCTCATAAGATGAGTGAGGATGCATTGAAAAATAATCATGATTCATTTGCTTTTCTCTTACAGAAAGTTATTTCACTCAACAGCCACGAGGGGAAAGTCATAGGAAGGGAACAGCTGTTAACAAGCCCTTAACAAATCACTTTAGTGGCCTTTTAGGCGAGACTTAAGAAGAGTGATGGAGGGAAGAAACTAGTTAGAATTTTGTACAGCAAAATCTTGTTATGAGAGAACTCCAGGACAAGATAATTTGTTCTTTGTTTTATGAATATAAAAATTATGACTTTCCTAACATATATCACAAGGCCAGTGCTTAATAAGACATGCAGTCTCATCTCAGATGCAGAGTAGAACCTGTAATAAGGGACTAGCTGCTGAGCTAGCTGGGATGTCATGTTAACACTAATCCCAACTCCTTGGAGAACAAGTAAAGAGCAAAAGGACACACAGTCAGAGTGCTATGCAATCACTGTAATGAATGCATATTCTCAAGGAAAGCATTGCTGGATTTTTTTACAAGAGGTTTTATTTTTTTTAAATTTTTTTTTACTATGCAGCTGTAGCAGAGATGTAGCGAGACTGAGCTTAAGAGAGGTGAATGCCTCTGTTGGTTGGGGAAACAAAAGATCTGCTCTACTAACATTTGTTATGGATGAGCTCAACTTACAATTATACAAATTCTTCTGTGTTCAGCCTTTGATCTGGCATTTTCATCTAATTGGCTTCATAAACAAAACTTGGCTCTAGGTAGCAGTTGATATTCAACAACTACACAAGTTTTTTGACAACTAGACTGTGAGGAAATCACAGAAGCAACTGGTGTTGCTAACAATAATGAGTGATAAAAATATCTCTTTGGAGAACTGCAGTTACAAGGAATAGATCTATAAAGAAATGAAGAAGAGAAAATAGCTCCTGCTGATAGCGTTTCCCTTTCTCCTTTTTCCCCTACCCCAGTTTTTCAAGCACTAGCAACATTAGCTTCTGGTTATCAGGTTGTTGAATCTTCCTCTTCATTAATTCCTGGCTCATCTTCTTCTGAATCATGCCAAAATTTAACCCAGTGTGAAATTTTATGATGAGGTTGCAAAGTAGAAACTTACCAGGGGAAGCTGACGCCAACATGCAGAAGAGTATATACAGTCCTGTTCATCTTTTAAGGGAGATTTTTGAGTGGTAGCTGCTCTGATCCAGCTCTACGCATTGGAGATTAAATTAAAAAAAAACAAAAAAAACCAACCAAAACCAGCAGAAAAACCACTTCCTCCATAATTCAGCCTCTGCTTTCCAAACTGTATCTGGCTTCATGCCAAAGACTGACAGTTCTTTCTTCTAAAATTAACTTCTCCAGTGTTATAAACCCCACCTGCTTCCGACAGGAGTAATGGTGAATTTTGAAGAATTATTCCAATTAGAGCAGAAAGAAGAAAATATACCTAGGCCAGTGCAAGCAATTTAACTTAATCCTCTGTCATATCAGCAGTGTGTTCCTGCTCCATCACTTCTGTGTCGTTGTAAAGAATACACTATAATACCTCTCTCCTTGGCCTTGCAGTTTATATTCCATATAAATAAAACCTCCCTTTTCCTGAGTATGCCTTTGGGCTACCAATAAGTTGTACAAACTGACAAGTTTTTTAATAATGCTTTGAAATAAAAGTTCCAGAAATACAACCCTGCCAGCTCTCCAAACTTCCTGTATCCTCATTCTTTTCTGCATACTTTTCAGCTAATGATATCTCAAGACAGTGTTTTACATGGAGAAACCAAGGCACGGAAAATCTGCAGATGTTTGATGAAATCAGACACAGATCCAGGAACTAAAGTAGAAGGGTAGTTCTGGCCCTTCAGCACACACCAGGAAAGCAAAGAAAGTATGGGCCAAAGAAAAAGGAAAAGAAAAAAATGCTTTTTACCAAAAATGGAGCATTTTTCATATGCTGAAAACCTGACAAGAAAAAACACTGGCTATTAATTCCTTCTCTAACTTTACATATGAGGCAGTTTATAGAAGACCAAAGGAAGCTGAACCAACAATTAAAACTTGCATTGCAAAACTCTCATCAGTATGCAGGAGGTTATCCTTTCATAGTAACACTCTCAGTGCCATCTTTCAAATTTTGGTGTGGGTTTTTACCTCATAAAAAATGATTAAAGTTCCTTGTCTTCAGAAAAGAGAGCATGCCTCCTGCAGATGCAGTGTGCAACCTTCTGCATTACTTTGCTTCTCATCCTTCATTTTATCCAGTGACATTTCAAATAAACAAAAGAGTTTTAGAGAACCTCACAGGAGCATATCTCACAGGACATGATGCACTCCTGGGAGATGAGTGCTGTGAGGAGGACATTTGGACTTCAGCTCTCTCTATATCAAATAAGTGACTCCATGAAGAAAGGGAGTTACCTGATACTCACACTTCTTTGAAAGACAACAAAAGCCTTTCTAGCTAAAGCAAAACAATATCTGCAGATTCCACACAGAGTTAGGAAGTTGCCTGCATCTCCCTGTAGACAAAGCTTATTTTATGTTTGTACTTTGAACACTGGTATCCGTGGCACCACAAAGTGCCCTATTCTCTCTGAAGCTTGCTGGGACTTGTTGGGAGATCTGCACAGGCAGCACTGAGTATTATGCTACGTTCTCTGCACGAATTTTTCCCTCCCTACCATTCAATAGAGCCATTTAATAGAGCCATTTGTAAGAATATCTAAGCAGGATACTCCTTTGCATACCATTAGTCAACAAAAACAGTAAGAGAAATGCTGTGGTTTGTGTGCTTCTGAGTCCCCTGTTGATGAAAACACGATGGTGTTCAGGAACTCTAATGTCACAATTAACAGGACAGAGCTATGTATAACACGTCTCCTGTTGTAGTGACACTCACAGTTGTGGTTCTTCTCTTCTTTGTGAAATGTAATTCCCACTGGTCCTTGATACAAGACAGAAAAGGAACCCTTAGTCACTCACTGTGGGAAAGCACATGATAAGCGTTGGGATGGCTAAATAAATTTTTAATGTGTTTATCACATTTTCCTTCAGGAGTATTCCAACTCTCCATAACCTTATATTAATACTGACAGAGCAGCATGAGGCGGTGCACAGGTTTTCCAGTGCAAAGCTGTGAGCATCTTTCCAGCAGGGGAAAATGCAATTTTGGACTTGCAGGATAAACACAGCTGAAAAGTTCATTTTAATCAGGGTAGTCTTTTTACTTTAAGAAGACTTCAGTTTTTACTTTTTCATGGTTGTGCAAACAGAGGTTTTCAGTAATGTTAATCAAATTTTTAATGGTACTTTGGCACGGTTACAAAATTACTGTCTCAAAAGTAAAGATACACTGGGGGGTGCACATTTGGCAGCTGTTAAATGCTGTCTTGTACCATTTGGGAACCTGTAGTGTGATGTAAGTCTTAAAAAGATTAGAGTTTTCCCCACTGGTCCTGGTATATCATTCTGTGCCCAGGGAGGAAGGAGTCATTTCCCGAGTTGCTATTTCCTTTGTCAGCATGCTGCTCTGTGGGAAGCCTCTTGCCTTGTTCACTGGTCATTATTCCAGCCCAGCTTGTGTGATGTATCTGTTCTCCATTACTCTTTCTGTGTTCCATGATATAGGTGCTTCAAGAAACTGAAAGAATTCACCATCACATTGTTCCCATGGGAGAGGGAGATGGTATCCTTCACATTTGAGCAAGAAGCAACTGAGATGCAGAGGAACTCAGGGAAAATCTTCCCACTGTATTGGGAAAGTCCAGCCTGAATCCTCTGCAGCCAGATTTTTTGAGGAAACCTTATATTAGCTCTTGGGTTTAAGCTGCAGTTTGCAAGAAGCAGGGTGCTAGTACTGACTTAAAAATTTTGATGATAAAATAATTAGAGACATCCACAATTCCAGATTCTGTGGGAATATGTCTTAAAAAAAGCACTGTAGCAGTGTGCTGATACTTCACTTGAACTCAAGTGACTCACTTGGCTCCACTAGAGCATAAAACAGGTATTATATGAAGAACAAATTGCACCCTTTCTACCACACATTGACAGAAATTTGTTCTTATGCTAGCACAGATAATATGAGATTCCAGACTAGCAATCAGACTGTCGTCATGAGGCTCCACGACTCGTATGTGTCACTCTGTCGCTCTGATGATAGCTATTTATCTTAGATCACAGCTCTCCTAGACACAGTCTAAATTATTTGCCTCTCAAGAGACAGCAGTCGGGCTTTCTGCAAGTGATAAAAAGGGAAAAATAGGCTGATCAAGTGCAATACGCAAGCTGCTTTTAAACACATCACTGCACCAGTCTTCGTTTTCAGTGGCTAGATCTTGAGAGCCTGTTTACTGACTCAAACAGCTGAGGGCAAACCTTTAAATCTGGGAGGGATTATAGAATGACAGTATTATTCATGTGGTGTGTGTTTTCATTTCTTCGAATTCAAGGGCCTTGCTTGTGTAACTGTGTACCTTAAACCCCATTGTTTTCTGTTGTATTCCTTCCCCATTCTGGCAAAAGCCTTCAATGATTCCTAGTGTTTCTCAGTGCCAGGAGCTGCAAGTGGAAAAGTTTTTAAAAGATACTTAGCAATTGCTTGAGAAATTGGAAAGACTTGTCCTTCTTGTATGCAAACAACTGTGAAAAATCAGTTGCTGTGGCCTATTTTAAATAAAAGATAAAGCAGCCGCTGGACATAACCATTCAGTTTTGTTTTCACAGAATGTATTAATGAAAATTAGCCTAGAAATTTTACATTCTGTGTCTGGCTACAAACTTTTAATCATGAGCAAGCTGCATTTTATAAGCTATGAAAGGATTTTGCAGACTGCACTTTTACGAGAAAGGGTTTTGAGGGCAGCCCTTCATCCTGCAGCCGACCTATCCCCCAACATCTGGCATATTCAGGGTATGTACTCGGGCACCAGGAGGTACAGCCAAGTGGGCACAAGGAAGCATTTACAGTCCCACACATATTCCTCTAGGTTATGCTCAAAATTCAGGCTGAACAGAAAAATAGACTTCCTTTTTTAATCCTTTAGGCTGGAAGTATGCTGCCCTGGCATGCCACTTGCAAGCTAGGCATTCAGAGGACGATAGAAAAATGAAGAAGAGGGGATTTGTGGAAGTCTAGCACCTTCACCACCAATGAAAAAAATCCTTCCTGGAGCTGGTGAAGTGTCAGAAACAAGAAATCAAGCATCCCTCTCTGTTAATATTATTGTTCCAAACAAAAGAAGACACAATAGTGGCATGAAACTTCTGTTAGCAAGTTGCTTTCTTCCAGCTTGTGAGATTGCTGCAAAAACAGAGTTGTAGTTACGCCAGTGGCAAGATGGCACAGAAGGGATCACCTGTAAAAAAAAAAACAAAAATGAAAAAAAGAATAATCAGTGATTATGTGATTATGGCCCTAGAAGCAGAACTTTCCAACCCCATTTGGTGTGCAGAGCACTGTGAATATTACTTTTTCCCCCTGGCTTTATCTTTTATTGCTTCTGAAGATGGAAATGGTATTTTCACCCTCACTTTACAATGACTTTGGAGTAATTGGTTAGCAAAACACATATAGCTGAGGTGCAGAAAGATTTACTGCGGCAGTTTTAGTTGTATCCATACAGAGTGCCATCTAGGGGAGCTCAGTAAAACCTCATCCAAGATTAGAAGCTTCGTTTGTCCTTAAAAATCCAATTGGAAAATGCTTCACCTGTAGGATAATGCTCCAGGATCTTGCTACAACTACTGAGCACACTGCTTGGAGTACATAGGGTGGCATTAAAATTATAGGAAAATAAACTGGCAAGAGAATATGACAGGATACAAATGAACTAGGTCCATAAAATCAACAATCCCTTGTTCAGCTTGTGAGAAAAATTACGAGCTTTAAAATCCTAACTTGTAAATGTAGTGGTTAAATCAATTAGGAAAATTATTTTTCTTTGTTTCTCTGAAAGGACAGAAAGGAAATCATTAACTCTTACAAATGTATAAGGAAATTAGCAAATTTTTGTTTCATTTTGTTGGCCTGGTTTGATCTCCTGTTCTAACTTTATGTATTTTAAATCAATATATATTTGGAGTAATATGATCAAGTCCATAATTGCACTTCTGCCTAACATTTCCTTTACTTAGCATTGCTTGAGTCAGCCTAGAGAAGCCTGTTCTTTCTCCTATCTTTCTGGAAATTGTGATAGGCAAGCAAATAAATTCTGAAGGTCTCACGGCACCTAATTATGCTGAGCTACTTTGATGATGCTAGAATTTCTACTATTATTTAATTTCCCAATATAAACTTGCTAAAGAAAATGTGCTTTACTTTTATTCTTTTAGAAAGATTCCTAAAATTCTTGTAAGAAACAGGTCGAATGGCCTCTTCATTTAGGACCAGCTCTTCAGTCTTGAGGCATGGAGCCATATGCAGACGAGGTTCCTTTCTCCTGCAGGAAGCAGCATCTGTTCATTACACCATCCCTGTCTTCTCAGACTTGCACGTTCTTTTGTCATCTCTTTTTGGCCTAACATGGTCAAAAAGTTGTATTTTACACATGCTTGTCTCACAAGGCATTGCACAAAAAGGTCGATTTGAGTCTAACAGCCTTGCTGTATCTCCTCTACCATATACATTTCCGAAATTCTTTGGGTTAGGAACAGTCTTCAAACTCTATACAGATCCCAAGTCACAGTTCAGTCTATGGCTTGGCTCCTAGGTGCTGATAAAGACACATATCTAGAAGATTTAATTCTGCTTAT
This sequence comes from Daphoenositta chrysoptera, assembly GCA_013397915.1. NCBI lineage: Eukaryota > Metazoa > Chordata > Aves > Passeriformes > Daphoenositta > Daphoenositta chrysoptera. The sequence goes on from VZRO01005928.1 coordinate 89,941, forward strand.
GTCTCTGGCATAATTTTTGCATCATTATAACATATTCTTTTCTTGGGAAGAGCTGCAATAGGCTGGTTCTATGTTAAATCACGCAATGATAGAAACTGATATAATTTTTCCTTGAGCTGCCCAGTGGTTTTTCTCTACAACATTGACTTAACAAATTATACACATTTGATATTTACAAGTACCAATGGAAATAAAAACTGAGTTGGCAAATATATCATTGTCATTCTGTCACTTTGTCATCCCTCTCATGAATTCCTAGCACCCCTTTTACCAGCAATCTCCACTCACATAACTTCAACATGAAGATAACAGTAAGTTCCTTTTTTTTTGGAAGCATGATTTACAGAAGGGGGAATGAAAATCAATTAAAATTATGGCTAATACACTAAAAACAAAAGCAGAGCTATGACGCTTGGAAGCAAATTAAGTGGTAGAAATTGTATAAATGGTTAATAAGTATATACTGTGTTCCTGCTCTGTCTAAAATTTTTCACATTACTAAACTGGAAAACTCAAAGAGTTAATGGTACCAGTGGGCAATATTCCTCCCACTTTCATCCCCTTCCAAGTCAGTGTCAGTATCCATGGATTTCTATAGGTCTTGGGCAGTGGGACATAAAACATGCTTCAGTTTTGTGCATACCTAAGTACACATAATACTTAAGTAGGTATACATATTTCTGAAGCCAAGAAATGGTAAAGGACCTCACTTTTATTTCTCACTGAGTAACACTGGGTGAAGCTGTGCTGCGATTTATTTTTTCCTCAGTAGCCAGCCCTCTAGTGCAAGCTCTCCTTCCTCCCATTTCCTGCTTTTAGGAGAGAGAGGTGTTGTTATTTAGGAAGTGGCTTTGTCTGCTCTACTTCATGATAAAATGACAAATGCAGAAGAATAGTAAAAAAAGCCAGAAATTTCAATGATAACACAGCTATTTTCTCCCTTTTAAAGGAAAAGTATGAATAAATCATCCATAATAGCATATGATTATAATTTACAGTATGTACATTATAAGAAGCATAAAAGCATAATAAGCTTCAGAAAGGTAAAAATGAGTTTTTCAGTGCTTTTTATTTTGTTGTTCAAGGTATACTACATTATATGGAACAGAATCAATACCTAATAAATGTATAAAATAAAGAAGGGAAGCTTAATTCTTCACACTGGATATAGCTGGCAACATGATCTAATTTTGTTGTTAATATTCTTTAACGTTTACTTGGCCAACAAGCTTTTTGCTTCGTGTTTTGTTTGTCTTAGAAGCATTCAAGCTTTTATATGCCTATGTACAATTGCAGGACAATTCTCACTTGCCTGGCACTAAATTGCAGTAAATTAGAATTTTAAACTGAATAATCTGTCATGGGAGAACACTGTATGTTGTTAAGCCCTTGTCTCCTTGAAGTGTTCTATGTTAAAATGCCAAGATGGGAAATTGTATTAGCCAAACACCTCTCTGACTGCCAGTAGCTGCTTTGAGTGGAAATCTAGTGATGCAAAGAACCTGAACTGGGGCAAATCCCTTCCAGAGTGAGGGACTGGTACACACACATCCCTGTCCCTTTCTAATTAGCTCCAGCAGTCACTGTGCTCACGATTCAATTAGCACTTTGTAATTGTAATTTCATTCTAACCCTATTTTCGATCTTATATAATGCCTCAAGCCGGCTAAAGTTCTTTTCCTTCTGTCAGAAGGGAGTTACTAGCAGGGAGCTGGAACGGCCCTGCCAGACCTCCCCTGGCAGACGCTGTGCCTGCTATGTGAAAATGTACATTTCTCCCTTCAGCTAGATCTAATTTAGAAATCTTTGAGCTCCTAATGATTTCCTATAGTTTGGCCTAATTGAATCTAAGTGCTTTTGCATTAAAACTAGAATGCCCAGCTGGGCTGAAGCTGAAAACCCGTGACCCTGGAACACAGTCCCAGAAACACAGAAACCCTCCTCTATGCTGGCAGTTGCCATCCGCTGCAGCAAAGCCACGGCCGTCTTCCATTTAGACCCAGTGCACAGACTGCAAAAATAGTTTGGTTAAGGCCAGAAGGTTCTGCAGAACTGAATTACCACCAACACGTGCAGCAGCTGCTCGGTGCAGTGATGCTGCTGCAGCCAGAGGGACTCTGCTGCGGGAGCTGCTCTGGCCCAAGGTGTCCCCCGAGAGGGAAGGGGGCTCTGTGGCTGCTGTGAAATGTGCCACCCAGGGCAGCTCCACCGTGGGGAGCTGGACTCGGAGCTCTCCCTTCTCTCTGTGACTTGGGATGCTCTGTATGACTGACCAGCACCTCAAAAGCTCTACCTCCAGCAGGTGCTGGGAGCAGGAACAGCCGTGATGGCAGACTCAGAAAAGCTGCCTGGGCTCCCCTCTCTGTGTCTTCCATCAGGGTTTGCTGTTGGCTTTTCTCTATATCTATTAAAGCCACTAGTGAAATCTCATTCGTTTCCCTATGAAAGTCTCTTCTTGAAGGCTTCTACATACCATACCATGCAGGGTTGATCCACTATCAGTGTCTTGTTTGGGTTTTTTTTTCCCCCAAATTCTGCTGTTCTCTTTAATGTTCAGGCAGGAACAAGAAATATTTGCATCATGTCTAATTAGAAACCTCTTCTAAGAACACCACACAAATATTGCACAGTACAAAATTTCTTATTGGTCTATTAATAAACATAAAATATTAACAAATTACTTTCAAGCACAAATACAGAATATGAACTCATAATCTTATCCTCAAGCTAAGAATGATTCAAATGATGGTATGAATAATATCTAATAATTGTCTAGCTACTAAAATTATATCGCTACAAAAGCAGACAGACTTGGGTTTTTTTATTTTAAAGACTAAGTTTAAGTAAAAGCACTCCTGGTGTGTCCAGGGGGTTGGAAGAAATTAGCCAGTTGTTGTCATACATTCAAACTAAATTAGACTGTTAGGCTTTAATATTTACATTTCACAATTTCTGGCCTACTAAATTATACTCCCAAAGTAAATATCATTGCAGTATAGCAAATTATTTACAAAAGATCAGCTAAGGAAAGCAATTCCATCATTTCTATTTTCATCGAGGTGAAAAACAAAATCATCTTACTCAATCCAATGTTCCGTTAGCAGGAAAATTTTCCACTGAAGTCAGCACAGATCTTGGTTTCATAGGAAAATATTGTATTCTGTAGCAACACCCCATTTTGCTGTCAGGAATGTCAGTGGAAGACATGCTTCTGAAGGTAATGGTAGTAAAGTGAGGTCTTCAGTGGTGTTTCATAATGTGCTACATTGGCAGGAAAAGAAACATCGATTTCATAGAATCATAGAGGTTCATCTCAAAGAACAGATTTGCTTTTGGTTAAGAAATATATGGGAGTGGGTCAGAAATTTAAGAAACTTCAAAGTAACCTGCACTGCAGCATGGAAAGAATGTTAGACCTTATGCATTTTAATAATCCCCACAAGGACAAATCACCTGATTGAGTCAGTGACTTCCGTGTTCCAGTTAATGTCAATATGCATGCAATAAAGCACCTTACATTCCTGATTTTGAAGTTTAATTCTGTTTTTAATAAAAACCCCTTTGTTTCCCCCAGAAATGTCACAGAAACAAATTAAATCTTTTCTTCAAAATGTAGGATGTTTCATTTGACCAGACAGAAGTATTTTTTTTCAAATTTTAATTTGGCAAGAAGCGGGAGAAACTTCAGTTTTATCTAAGTTGATTTATTTTTGACTGTGATTTGTTTTCATTTTCCTACTTTTAACTCTTTCATAGATGACCTTCTGAAATGTATTTTAAGTACAATTGGGCAGTTAGAGACAGCATACAGCTCCAAAATCACTGCTTCAGTCCTTGTGGGACAGTATATAGGACTATCCTCTCCCTGTTTTCACATACAAAAGCCTTTGGACCTCTCCTCAGAGACGTTCACAGTGTGCAGTTGAAGAGGGGTGGTGCATAGATCTCACCAATTTGCCTGCATATTTCAAACAGAACAATATTGTCTCTGGACTTTAGCCAGGGAAATAATTTAACTTCTCAGAGCAGACAATTTTTGTCTTTGGCACAGTTGATACTCCCAAAAGAAATAAAAAGATCAGCCTACAAGCTATTGACTTAGAAAAAAGAAATTATTCTAACAGAAGTGTGTTGAAGTAATGTTACTTTTAATCAGTTTGATCACAAGATTTTTCCAATTCTAAATTTATGCAAAAAAAATTCATCTGAGCAGATATATAATACCAAACATACTTCCATATTTATGGAATACATATTTCCATAAATAATTGGCAGAACAATCTACCAGTTGTTCATAGTTTTTTGCAGATATTCCCATATCCTTATAAATTTTATCACAAAACTTTTATAGATTTTTTAAGATTAAAGATTTTATAGAATTGATCACTACAAAAGAAATGTTCACAATTTGTTCTTCAGTTTGAAGTGTCTCTTGCTTATGACGTTTCAACCTTCATAAATTTTGAATTCATGATAACTCATAAGCTGAATACCAAGATTAAAATAGTAGCAATAACAGTCACTTTCAGGATTCAGCATGGTTTCTACACAGTTTTATTTTCCCCATGATTGCTTACTGCCAAGCACCCCTTTACCACCTGACCCTGCAGCAGAGCACTCAGGTGACAGTCATGCTGGGCTGGACACTGAGGCCACATGTGGGCTGTTCACACTAAACACACCTTGGGAATGTGTTTTTAAACTTTTAAAATGTTTCAGGTCACCGTTTTAGCCTGACAGATGCCCAAAGAATTTTCAGGCGTGGCTCAGGGATCAGAACAGCCTATTGATCCATCCAAATACACTGTGTGCAAGTAACCATGCTGCTGTCAATCTCTGCAAGCTCAAAAGGTGCAGGTTTTTGGGGTCAGTTGGCCCTTGCCAGAGAAAAATCCTCTGCATATTTAACTTACTATCATAGCTGAAGCTTTGGAGGCAGCAGTACAGCTAAACTACTTTCCATGTCAATCAACAGTGTATGAACAACTTGCACAAAGATGAAAGAATGAGTCTGATCTTTACAACCCAGTTGACTTCACACTTGTATTAATTTCCTTTTTCTTAAGTAATGGTTGCACCATTTACTGATTTTAGATCCTTGGCAGAATAAAAGCAGGTAAAAAGATCAGTGCATCTTATACAACCTTTTCTTTGAGGTCCACGAAAAGCTGTATCTTTGCACTGCTGCTGAATCCCATTTTTCAGATGCTATCTCTCTGTTGCAGCACAACCCCAAAAGACACAGGTACCACGTAAATGATGCATAGGCCAGGCAGTGATACAGTACAGTGAAGAAAAGCAAACATTGAGGCAAGGAGGAGCTGGGGCAGGGAAAAGGAGGGAAGCAGGAAAAGCAAGGCATACAACATAGCAGAAATCAGCTACTTTGAAGTATTAGCTATGACAGGAATCACATGGAATGAGTTCTGCATCATCTGCCAATTTTAACATATGCCCTATGGGACTTTAGCTGGAGCACTGAATCAGCATCAAACTGCAGTCCACCATACTGTCTTTCCCATGAAAATTTCTCTCCACATTCCACTTGAGGGGAACCCCCACAGAGCTGACAGGATAAGAGCTTCACTGCATCTTGGGGAACTTGTGGGCCAGGGCAAAAGGATCAGCCTGAGCATGTTGCCTCATGAAGCAGCTGTTGTTGACAGTAGAAGTCATAGGGTGGGGCGGTGGAACAACTGAGAAGTAAATATCAGCAAATTTTATTCCCCATCCCTTCTTTCCAGTCCTCTCACTGTTTTTTTCCTCCCAAGCAGAGACTGCTTTATCCCATGGCTTCTCAGAAGTACCGAACTGGAAGTCAGCCACCTGAAACAGTCACGCTGTTCCTCCAAATGTATATGGCAGGCTAGTGCAGGCATCAGGAGCATGATTCATCAGACCAAGGCTGGACATAAACATCTGAATTAGCTGTCTAGACTCCATTTATCATATAATGAAAAGGCTTTCTGCAAAGTGACACACCTCATGCTAAAGTTGCTTTCTAAAATGAGTGGTACACCAGAAAGTGCTTATTTCACTCCATCGATAGCAAAGGGAGTTCAGATGTGCTTCAGACATGGTCACAATACTGCAGACACATAAAGTGAATGAAGTGAGGCTCAGTCATTGCTGCTCTATGCAAGGAATAAAATAATCCAGAAATGAGACCATCGCAGTCCAAGATGCTTTGTAGCTGAATTGATACAATCAAAGTTTCATTTTAAAAAGCATTCCATTTCCCACAGTATGTTTCAGTTTTCATTTAATATAGAAAACACTGTTGAATGAAATATTATTATTTGTAGTATTGCTCTTGAGTGTCCACTTGACAAATGCACCACGACTGGAACATGAGATGTTACATAGACTTTTAGGCACAGGATCACTTAAAATTTGTCTATTGCTAGAGGTAGGTGTCAGCTTGCTCGTTTCTAGGAATTGGCTATGCCTCCTTGCCAAGAAGAAAGCTTGTAGTACCTGTAGCCTTTTGCTTCCTCACAGCTTTTCGGGAGCAGCCTCTCCTAGCTCCAGCCTGAGGCAAGAAGCAATCACGAGCAGTGGTGTTCTGGGAGACTCACACCCTCATGTTTTTTCTTCACCACATTAAAAGTGCAAGCATGGCCATATGTGTCATTTCTGAGCTTCCCAGAGTGGTACAAATTTACAGAGACACGTAAGGAAGGCCTCCAGAACAAAGCCTTATTTCTGCACTTATCTTGTACAAACCACAAGACCAGATGGGTAGAAATACCCATCTGGATCACCCCAGTGATCCCTACAACCATTATTCTGACACCGGCAGTGGCAGCATGACACATTCTTTAGGGCAAGTATGTGAATGTCACATTAGAGGGGGGTTTCCTTGAACCCTTTGTGTTTGTTTGGTCTGTGGGTGCCCCAGGAAAGCTGGGACCCTTGTGCCTGCCCAGTCTGCCAGTGTCCCATTACTGGGACTCCACTGATCAGTGTGCTGTATTGGAGGGCAGTTCGACTGACTTGCTCAGGGACATGTGCTGGCAATGTATCAGAGCTGAATCCTTTATAACAATTTGGGAATGGGAACCCCCTCCTGGATCTGCCTGCTTCTATCAAGTATGACTGCTAGCACCCTTGAAGGACACACACTAAACAGTTTAAAGAATAACACACTTTATCAATAAACAGTCTGATAATAGAAAATTGTGAAAAGCTAAGTTTAGAAGATTGCACTTGATAGCAAAAAAGAAATTTAAAGCAATAGACAGACAAGCTGTAATCACCAGTGAAAGCTATTTCGAGATAATCGTTCAGCACACATAAGTTTCTTCTTATCCATTAGGCATTCCTGTGGAGGAGAAGACAGGTTCAGCCTTGTCAGCTGATCTCAAAAATAGCAATAGAGTCTTCCATACTTTCTTCTTATTCTTAACTTTCACAGTATTTCTTTACATTTTGGGTGGAGCTTAAGTGATGCCAGTCACACATACTTTTGTATGTACACTGATTGGTGTAAAATTCTCTCGATTTGCTCGTAATCCTAGAATAACAGAATATTCTGAGTTGGAAGTGACCCAGAATGATCATTGAGTCCAACTCTTACACATATAGGGCTCAAACCCACGGCCTTGGTGTTAATTGCACCATGCTCTATGCTCAGTAAAATATTCAGCACATGCCCAGTGAGGAGTGGTCATACCTTGGAGGCTTGGAGGTGTGTGTTAATATTACAATCAGATTATAATGGACCAAGTTCATCAGAGGAGAGCGATTTTGCCATAGTTGCTGGTTCAGCAGCAGCACATCGGCCCCTGTGTTCCCTGGCTGGCAGGTGCTATGCACTTCAGTGGCTACATGATACCATCGAGCTCCCCTCCCTGCAAGGATTACAACAGAGCCTGGCTGAGATGTCTCCACTATGCTCTACCCTCCATTTCATCCCTCTCAGCGTGTACTTAAGGTTACAGGTTGAATGTCTTGGGAGTCATTGTGGAATCTGTTTCGTGCATGCCAACCACATTCCATCCAGGAAGTCGCTACTGCATTTCACCCTATAATTTCTGTACTGTTATAACTTTCATTAGAATTTGAATACAACTTCCCAGTTTTCTCTAATTTTAGCTTAGTCATCTTCCTACAGTAAGCTTACCATTTTCCACAGTCTATTCCCTCTCATACATCCTCAGAATCAAGAAGTTTCATTCATAAGTTGAAGTTTGCAATAGTGTGACCTCCTTACCTTTTCTACCAAGTCAGGCAGGGATTTTATCGGAGTGCTTCTTTCCTTGCTGCATTGAGGCAGTTTACCATGGCTTATAATACAATATTTGTAACAATATCAATACAATAATAATACTACTGTATGAGTCCTGGCGTACTGATATGGTGCTTAAAGCATCAGAATTGTCTGGATTTATTTCCCGTTACCTGACCTCCAACCATTCATTGCAACCTTGAATACAGAGCATCTGACTCAGCTGCTCTCTCTCTACGCCAGTAGAACTGCCTGTCTGCTGATGGCCTTTTTTCTCTATTTCCTTGGACACCTGTCAGCACCCACAGCCCTCCTTCTAACCTAGCATCCTTTGGCTTATATTTAGACTTTGAAGAGTAAAATATTCTTAGTCTGACAGGTATCAGGAAGCCATATTCCTCAACATGCATCCTCATTGCATTTTCAAGGATTCATGTTGCTTTGCTTTTCTTGCTGGCCCTGTTACATCTGTTTGATTTAACTCCCTGTGCTGAGGCAAAATAACAACTTGTCAGTAATGGAGTTAGGATATTAAAAATATTACACTCAATTGTCTTGGTTTTTATAGGTTGCAGGTTTAATTATGTTCTACATCATGTCCATGGGGTCTTGGATACGAAAGGATCTTGCTAACTGTGAAGGTCTCATCTTTCATTGCAAAAAGGGGAAATATCTATCCCTCCCTATTGCAAAGAAAACCTTGTAAACATTACTACAGTAAAAATAAAAAATTGAAAATCTGGAATCAATGTAATATAAAAGGCAGGTGCATGATTTTTATGATTATACATCACTTCAGTAAGGGCAGAGGGAAGGGACACTCATTCATTATTTCTGAACGCTTGCAGGGTTAATACTGATAATAGAATTTTCATCTTTGGGGATGCTTTGCCACCAATGTCTTTAGAGCAGTAACAGTAGCATTCTCTCCTCAGTTTGTGTGAATAGGAGTAGTCCTACAGTCTCGTTTATTCTCTCTGCGGATTCAGACCTTGATCTTGCAAGCTATTTATTTTTTACCTCTGAAAAGTGCTGCAGTGGTATGCAGTAGTGGTATGCACAGGTAAGAAGCCCTGACTGTGCAAGATAACAGATCTTGCAGCTAAGCAAACTGAGTGTAAAAATTCAGAGACATTTAGTTTATCTATATTAAATTTGCCTTTATAGAAATTGCAGTATGTTCAAATACTGCGTTACTAAAAAAGGAGATAACATAATACAGAATTCATGTTCACTAATTGTCCTTTACTCCAAAAGTCAAAGGATGCACCTCCTCCCACACTCCATCCTGGCAACATGCAAACAACCAGCATGGAAGTAAAGAGAGGGATTTTAGTGGAAAATCTAAAAGGTTGATACCTTCCGTCCGATTCCATTAGGTGGAGCTCTCAGACAAGAAGAAATGAATGAAAAAAACGACCCAGCAGGCACTCCCAGGAATTATTAGTAATGTAATATGCGGGTATTTTTCCCTGCCGAGAGCTCTCTTTTCTTGATAGAATTCATTTGTATCCAACTAGAAATCTTATTACATGCTTTCAAAACTACTATTACTCAGCAACCTGCCTCTACAACTAGATCTTCATTAGCTTAACACATCACTGAGATCAGCCTGCAAACTTTAGAGGTAGCTGAATGCTGCGTAGCTGGTCTCAACATAAATAACCAGACCAGCAGAGAAATAGCTATGGAACAGGGAAAAAGAGCAGATAAAGAATTTAAGAGCAATATATAAAAATCAGAACATTCTAGCGAGTTCCTGACCATTAATGATAGAAGTTCACTGATCTTAATGGTGCAGGAGTCAGCTGAAAACATTGTCATGCAAATGCAAGGGCATAAATCAAACAAAAATGGCAAAGTGTTTTCAACCTGATTTTCTGCTGCTTTCCCATTCTAGCTCCTACTCTTTTTTTGATCTTGAAAAGGTGCAGAGTAGCTCTCTCCTACACTAGGGAATTTCTACACTAGGGAAAGGATGAAAATAATCCTGTGTAAAGCACTGTATGAGCAAAGGACATAATGCTGGGTACATATTTTCAAGACTATTGGCTCTTATGCCACTTGTTTGTTATGTGCAGTAACTTAGAAATGTCAGTACTTTTGCCAAAGAAATCGCTGTTTTTGACAAAATGGGAAAAGCGTAAACAATGTTATAAAGAATATTACCTGAATTAACAGAAATTAGCAGAGATTGTCCAGAGATACACGGAAGGAAAGAGTCTGAATTGTTTCCTATTAGACTCTACACCTTAGTTAAGATAAATGATTAACTTAATTTAATCAATTAAACTGTGATTAAATCTTGCTGCTTTTATATTTTATGAAGGCAAACATGATGCATTTGTACCTGACGATTTCAGTAATGCTTAGCCTATCTCCTAAATTTATCCTTGATACAAAAATATGATCATTTAATGATTTCTGAGGTATGATGCTGGAAGGTGGTTTCTATTTTGTGTTTGAATATCATGTCTGGTTCCAGATTTTGCAACAAAATCTTCTGCAGACACTTGAACAGTCTAAAAGTCTGTTCTGTATTCAGACTTTTTAAAACCTGTACTCTATTATACCAAAACTACCATTTAGTACATTGTGCTAAAATAAAAAGTATTCAGTGCCCATTAGACATGAGAACTAGCAACTGCATTTTTATGTTGAAATTAGTTGGCCTCAATATTTGGCAGGCTTTGCTTTTACACACTACTCTAGATTAGCTTCACCAGTGTAAAAAGAAATCTTCTCATAGTATTACAGACTGCTGCAATGTAGGAAGGGGTCTTTCCGCAACACTGAAGCTTTCTCCCTCACTTCCATATTCTGCTCTGCACAGTTCCTCAGAGGAATGTTTTGCAACAAGGAATATCTTTTAAGCTTTTAATTTTTCCCAGGGGCACCTGCCACTGACATTAGAAAGGGGTCACAGGTCAGATCTGACCTTTCCTTCTTGGCAGAGACACCAAGGAGCAGGATTGTTCTTGCTGTACTGGGCAAAGAGCACTGCTTCCCGTGCCTGCAGCTGTAGCTTCCACAACTTGTTTCAAATGCAGAAGGCACAAAAAGCCAAAGCATCAGGAGCACATCTTATTTTTAACTTTCCCTTGCCTGCCTTCAGGATGGCTTTAATGACTACAGCATGGGTAGGCAGTTTTCAAGCTGTTTTCTCTGAATCTGTTCCTCTTTCTGATGACAATACATATCTGTGCTTTGATATGCTCCATTCTTGGTCATATATGGCTACTCATAGCCTCTACTGTACTTATCCTGAGACCCTTACCTCTAATGGAGGGAGTTGTTATTATCCCATTTTATGTCTCCAGGCTACGTGACTTCTTTAGCATTATCCATGGAACCCAGGGCAGAGTAGGAAACTGAACCCAATTCGGATGCGTTCCAGCTCTGCCCATTGAACTATATTTCAAGGTAAGGTGACATTACACAAAGAGAGGAGTGTAGGTCTGATTTAAACTTCAAGAGTGGGAATGTAGGTTATGGCAGTCTTACCCTGCATGCCTAGATACCAGAGAGATGTAAGCAGGAGAAGGGTCAAGACGGTGGAGAACTGAAGCATTTTGGAGACCCACAGTGAGCCTCTGATAAAGTCCTGTAGGCAGAGAGCACAGCTGGTAAGATTCATCTGGCTAGGCATGGCATGCACATTTTCCCAGTGTGAACCGAAATGCTCTTTCCAAATCTGATTTTTTTTCACCAAGAGCCTGTTTTTAGGAGATGAATATTTTTCCTTGGAAGTTTTTCCAGCAGAAAATTCTCAACAGTCCACTATATGCCCCCTGAATTTCCCTCCTGCTTTCCAGCATCCATGCCCTTGAAGGGGTAAGAATATTCTCTTTTCCATGATCCAGTATTTCCCTAAAGTACAGTACAGTTAAAAGACAGACTGGCAAACTTAACTACCGAGATTTCCATAAAGTTCAATTAAAAATGCCAAGCTATTGTGACTAGCTTTGTCAAAATCTAGGTGATAAGTTCTGCTGTGCAGCAAACCGTGCTTCTTTCACAAAATGCCGGTGAGGAATGGCAGGATGTTACTGCTCAGGAGGCAGCAGGCACGTGAACCTTCTGGATGAACCTTATCTCCTCAGCCTGCATCTGACCCACGCAGCCGGGGCTGAGCTGCCCCTTTGAAAGGGAGAGCCTGAGAAGGCAGCCAGTGCACATGCTCTGGGCTCAGAGGGGAGACAGTGTGATCTTGATAGGAAAACAGCATTTACACAGCCAAAATCCTCATCTGTTACTGATCATGCTGCACCGTTATCTTTCTTTTTTTCACCCGATAATCAGGCATGGTGCTTTGAAGTGAACATAAATCCACTTTTCTTGACTTCTTTGCCTGTCTTTCTGGAAAAGTGCTCAGTGCTTGTACTGTGTATCCCAATATGGTTTCTTTTTTAATATCTGTTTCAGAAAACACACCCCTACTGCAGCACAGTGCAGCCTATAGCAATGAAGAAGAAAAATAATAAAATCCTTAAAGACAGATCTGGCATTCTGAGTGCTATACTTGGGTCAAACTTGAATCTGAAAGGCTTCTTTAGACCATCAAATAATATTTTCTCCCAGTCTCACAACAGGTTATTGGATGTTAGAAATTTCTGCTAGTCATTATGTGGGAATAAGTTGAATTAACTGAATTCATTACACTTCCTAAAACCAAGCTTTTATTTGCTCTGAATAGATTCAGTCTCCTATTTAGTAATAGTCTCCATCTCTTCCTTAACTTCATTAAAGCCTCATCCTGCCAAGGGCTGGGCATCTGCTAGTAAACATAGGTGCTTTGAGAGGATCCTGAGATGCCGTGATAAACAAAGCTCCCCAGCCGAGTTACATGTTTAACTCAGGACTGATCTGTTCAAAACCTGGTAATCCTGCACATTTGTTTAAACAAGTGGTTCTGTCATGACCAGCCCTGACCTACTTTTCCCAATGCCTTATTTGTTGCACACACGTTTCGGCTTTCCTCTGACTATACTCCAAACACAGGCTGCCTTTTGCTATCTCTTGGGAAAAAATGCTCAAAACAATGGGGGCCACTCTGCTACAGAGAGAAGAAAGTACAACATATTGCCAGCATGCACCAAACCAGAGGTATTAACCTGCTCCTCAAGCAAGCTTGGGATTCACTTCTCTTGGCTGGCCAGTTTGACTTCTTATGGCACAGAAACAGAGGAGTGAGCTGAACATAAACACGCCACTCCTGCAGAAAGAAAAATCTATAGAAGAAAATTCAAATTAAAGGATAATAGCATTTAACAGTGACCATGCCTAATCTCTCTTTACTACTAGCAAGAGATAAATAGAAGAAAGAACTAGATGGCTCCCTGCAAAATACATTGTTCCTCATCTTTCAAACAGACCCAGGATAGAGCCTTTTGTCAGGGATATCGATCTCTTTCACACTGCACATGAGCTATCATTTTTTTTCAGGACATCTTCCTGCTCTTTAAATGACAGCTTGATTGTTGGAGCCAATCTCCATCACAGCAAAATTGTGTATCTAGTGGTTGGGTAAGTGGAACTATTTGTCCTAAAGTCCAGTTCTGTGGCCACTGGCTAAAGAAAATGATGTAAAGTTGAAAGGATTCTGTTTTGATGTCCAATATCCAAATCTTTAACTCATTAGGGATTCTCTAAAGTTGCATGAAAAACCAAAAGAAAACTTCTCCCCCAGCTCTTCCACTGAACTCAGTATGATGTTGGGCAATTCCTAGATGTTTTCTAAATAGTTTACCTTGGGTTTGCTTTTCAGTAGAGATTTTTCATTCCAAATGTATGATACAAAAGGACAGATTTCGATTCAGTGCAAGTAAAAAATCCATAACCCAAGGTATTTGTAAAATGTTTGTGTAGGAGTGTGCAGGATGAGCTAAGGGGAAGGGAAGGGAAGGGAAGGGAAGGGAAGGGAAGGGAAGG
>VZRO01005928.1:110234-149508 GCA_013397915.1 Daphoenositta chrysoptera
TCCGCGCTCGCTGCCCCCGTGTAGTTCTCGAGTCGTCTGTCCTCGGCGGCGGTCCGCGGGTGACATGCAGTCCCTCATCTCTCCGGTGACCAAGGCTATCCTGGTGGCTTTGTTCATCTTCGCCATCCTGCTGATCCTCTACGTGATTCTGTGGTACATCTGCCGCGATGTGGATTGCGACCATGGGATCTGAGCGGCGCCGCGGGGCCAGGGCTTAGGAGCCGGGATTCACCCCGCGGGGCCGGGAGCGGCAGCGGCAGCGGGAGCTCCTCCGGGCGGCAGCCGCCGCCACCGCGGCCGAGCAGGGGAAGAGAAGGGGAAGGAAAGAAAAGAGGAAAAAATCAGAGAAAAAAAGAAGGCGAGCGAAGGACCGAGCCGAAAGAGCCCGGAGGACAACTGCGATCAAGAAACCAACCTGAGCTTGACCTTCAGAGACCAGGGTGACCCGGTGAGTCTCCGCTCTCCGCGGCGCGGGGGATGCGCGGGTGCGGCGGGGCTGCCTCCCTCCCTCCCGCTCCGCTCCCCTCCCCTCGCACACACACACACAAATACACGCACACTCGCACACGCACGCACACGGATGTGGCACAGGCGCCCCATACACACTCCGCGTACACACACACCAGTGGATGTGCGTGCCTGAGTGCCTGCTGCACGCAGGCATGCGTGTCCCTTGGGGACACGCAGGACCCGTCCTGCTGGCCGGGATAAATTGTGCCTGCCCCCGTCCCCGTGTCCCCCCGCTTTAATGTTTTCGAGGTGACAGCGCGCAAAAGGCAGCGCGCCCGCGGGAGCGGCCGGGCGCGGGTGCGGGTGCCGGGGGCGGCCGCCGCGCTGCCTTTGCGGCCCCACATTGGTATGCAGGCGGTGGCTGCGCCGCCAGGCAGACCTAAAAGGTGAGCCCAGGGGATGGGGGAAAGTCAATGCTTCATCAGTCCAGGGGCAAATCGGGAAGTTACAGAAAATGAAGGGAAAGATGTCAGGTATCCGGCCAGTGCCAGCAGGCAGACTTCGGGGAGGGGATGTGAGGCAGGATGAGTTTTTCCTTTCTGGGGCCAGGTGGATGGAAGGAAGTGGGAGAGACGACAGAAAAATGTGCATGGGAAGTTCTGGATGGTAGCGCTCCTTGTCTGGGCTCACTGACACTGCATTTCGTACGTGCTACTCTCTCTAAAAGGGTTAACGCTCAAGGGTTTACCACACGCTCAAGATGGGCAATTTCAGAAAATGTTGATAAAAAATACACAATTGATGAACATGTACGTGCTGACCATCTTGGGACACAAGAGGGGATGTATCCTGCCCAGCCGTTTTTCCACCTGAGAGAATTTGTTGTTGGCTATTTCTGCTCTTCTTGTTTGGTTGTATTGAGTACCCTGTGCTGAAGTGGAGAGACAGCAACACATTGTGTTTAAAGTGGAAAAGACCTGCTGAAAGAGAAATGGTCCCAAACACTTGGGCTGTAACTGTTTCTGTCCTTGACAGACAAGCTGTCAGGAACAGAAGCAAACTCTAGCTGCATCCTGGCGGGATGTATTCGGATGCCGCAGAGTGTGGGTGCGTGTACACAGTGGGGAATAGGAGAAAAATTAAATTCACGTTTAAAGCCCGGGAACAGGGACCTAGCCAACTGTAAAGTGTAATCTTGTGATTCTGGATAATTTGACTTTGAGTATTGCTGACCGATTTCTCACCTTTGCAACAGCGGTCTGTACGTGGAGGAAACTGTTCAGAAGTCGATTCTCTTGCCATTTTGGTTTGTGCTTCTGTTCCGATTGTATTTTGAAGGGCTCTTGACCTGACTAGTTGATCAAACATGACATTACCGTTAACACACGCTACTAATGTGATTATAACAGCAGTGACATCAATGTTTCCTTGCCCTGCAACTACAGTAGCAATGCATTTGTTTACTTCCCCCCTGCACGCTCTGAAATGTCTGTTACTCAACAGCTCTGAACAGCAAGGGAAGAGGGAGGAGGAGGGGGAAACTCTTACAGACATTTAAAAATGGCTATAGCTCTGTTTCCCGTATGCATATAATTATGTGGAAATAAAACAACCTCCAAGTCCTCTTCATCTTTTTTTTTTTTTTTCCCCAGTTATTACACTTGTTTTTACCTAAGTGGCAAAAACCTCTTCACACTTTGACATGTCAGGTTGTGTCACATGTTCCCTTCCGAATTAACAGCAGTGCACACCTTCTGCCCCTCTCCCAGCTGGCTGGAGTTAGTGTGTGAGACAGTTACAGAGGCTTTGCCATTTAGTGTTAATTATTTCACAGTAAACCAAACTGTTATTTATAGCACTGGATGAAATGTGGCAAATTAATGTGGTTTTCAGAAAACTTTAAATATCAAGAGATATATGTGCAGGTGATTAAATATCTGAAGTGTTGAGATGACTGAACATATTTTGTACTACCCATCATAACTGACATTAATCAGCTTAATAATTGTAGAAACTATGAAACAGTCCATTCAGTTATTGTCTGATCATTAGTGTTTCCAGCTGGCTCATTATTTTAAGCATATTGTTTTTAGGAGACAAGATGTAGAATTTTTTTTCAATACCTACTTTTATTCTAAATAAGGTGAATATATGTGTGTTTATATATAAATATACCTATAAGATTTGTATACACTCAAATGGGTATTTTCTAGCCTGACAGAACTGAAAAATAAGCAGAGCGATGATTGGCAGTATCGAATTTGATTTGTAGTTGTAGCCACAGCTGTGTTGGCTTTGGTTCGATACTGCATGTGGTCCGTATCGTGTGTTAGCAAATGCTAAATCCTAAAGATCTAAATCCCACCTTTTCCTATTCCTGCCATGCCTGATAGAAGGGAATGATATCCTGGCCTTGCTCAGCTCCGTGTGGAATTTTGCAGTTGGTTTTGACGGAGTCAGAAATATATTGGCAGATTAGCATTTGGATTTGTAACAACATGATGCTACTAAAGTTGAGAGAGGCATTAAAACAGTAAAAAAGGGTAAAATTGGTTACAGTGGAATACCTGGAGGCCATATTTTTCTAATTATTTACTTGTTTGCTTAGAAGTTGAGTGATGATTTTATTTCTATTTGGTGTTTGTGCTCATGCCCCAACTCAATGATTTTCACCAGCTTGCTCTCTTTTAATGTAAGGTAGTGTTTCAAGGGTGAACTCTGAAATATCACCTGTGACTGAGACGCAGTGCATCAGGTAGATATAGATCACCTGTTAATATTTTTTGCAATAAGACAGGTTGTAACATCATGAGTACTGCTTTTGTTTAAGGCAAAGACAACTTGTTATCGTGTTCCTACTTGAGCCAAGAGAAATTTTTACCATATTGCAAAAATTAGTAATTTCTGAAAGTATGGTCTGAAAGTATGTTTTTAGTCCAGAAAGCTATTTAATAGGCTGTTCAAAATTATCGTGTTAAACGATATTTCAAATCTTTGCCTTTTTTTATGTGAAAAAGACTATGAAGTTACTTCTGCTTCATCAGCAGAAATATAATGAATTTTATGGATTAATTCCTACTGCAAGGTAGCATGCTATAGCATGGTTCCAGGAATCTTGTCACATCAGACTTAAACAAGCAGTATGGTTTCTGCATAAGTCATTCTTTACTCAGTTCCTAGTCAGGCAAATTCCTGATGATTTATTAAATATTTTCTATAAGCGGCATGTTAGAAGAGTAACTGGGCAATGAACATCGCAGATTTTCTATTTTCTATTTTCTTCCTTATAAAATGGATTAATAAGAATCAGTGTCTTCATGGTATGCCCTCTGTGCATCTTATACCATTTCCCTAAAACAGGCTTAAAATGAGCATTGAAGATGATTCCAGCGTAGGAGAGTCTCCGCAGAGACGAAAGGTTAGCCGAGGTCCAAGGATGGGCAGTGCTGCATCCTCGAGATGTCCTTGTGTCATAGGAGTGCTCAGCTGTACTTTTCCCCCTCCAGGTGAGTGTGAAGTAGAGAGCCTTCAGGGTGCTCTAAGGCAGGACACGTAGATCTGCCTATGCAGCTCCAGCCCCATTTGTTGGAGGGCCCAGTCTGGGGCCGATTTTCAACTGTCTGTTCTATGCAAAGTGATGATTTTGTAGCTGTTCCTTGCAGCCTTAAAATCGGTGAGCCGTAGATTATTGGTAATGTGACCAGCACTTGGCCCAATTAGTGTGTTTATAAACACCTCGGAGGTGGGATTGTTTGGATTAATTGTGCAATTGATGCAACGATTCTAACACTTGAAAGTGGCAGGGCCCTTTAAATGACAAATTTGGGGGCAGTATTAGGGAATACAGTGTCTCTGTAACAAGTGTGTTAAACCTGCAGCATGAGCAGGCCATATCTTGCTTCTTGCCTCGCTAGAATAACAGTGTTGCATCGGTAATGTCAATTCAAACTCTGGCGGTGGTGTAAGGGAGCTGTAAAGAAGAGGCAGGTTTGCTCTCCCCCCGAAGCTTGGCTCTGCCCCGGGTGCGGATGTGCCATTAGATGCCCGCCTGGCTGCTCCCTCCCTGCTGCGTGGCGCCGCGTCAGGGCTGCAGCTGGACATCCAAACATGCGGGAAGGTGCCACGGCCGTTTCTCAGCGGATGACTTTTTCCCCAGTTTTTCCTTGGTGCATGAGTGTTTTCTCCTTTTCCTTCCAAGCATTAATCCTCTGAACTGTGACTTAGTGCGTAATGCGGTTTGTAGACAAACTGCATGGATTGATTTTCCTGAAGTGGGCTGACCAAATGCTGAGTGTATTAGAAAGCAGCACACACTTGCTTATTTGTTGTTCTACATTAAGCTAGTTTTTTGGATGAAATATCCTAATATCTATTAAAATAGCTTAAAAAAACCCTACAGGTTTAATGTGCATTGCTAGTACGGTTCATGTAGTTGCACAGCAGTTGTTAGAGGCATTTTGATAACTTTTAAAATTTTGCCCAAGTGAGAAAATTTGAGGTTTAGCTTGGAGGGGCTCATAACACTGTGTGCTCTTGAGAATTGCATTCTTATTTTGAATATTTTGATATATTACTTTGGAATACTAAGGATATGTACTGGTGTTTTCACAAGTCATTAAATCATACATAAGGGATACCAATAAGGTGACATTCAAAGTTTCATTGTAGAGCATAGTTTGAATGTGGATTATGGTTTCAAAAAAGATGTGGAAAAAATTGCTTGTGACCGATTAAGAAAGATTAAGGAATGGGAAAAGAAATAAGAATGTTCTATCAAGACAGTAGAAGAGAGACTCCAGAGTGTTCAAATTTTAAAAAGTGCAGCTAATGCAAAGTAAAATGAGAAGCTCAGAGCACAAAATTTTCGACTTTCCTGTACAGAAACTGTATGTATATATAAGTATATATGCATACATATGCGTGAGTATATATATATGCATATATCTATATATATATACACATACATTTGTACAGTCTGTGTGATCGAATTAGAAATTTGCAACTCTAGAGCAAGCTGAGAATCTTTACATGGATGATTTTATTCCTTTTTCCCTGAAACCTGACTCTATTAATGCCCAATAGGAATTTACTTGAAAACCAGATAATGTTGCAGATGAGTTCTTGAGAACTCGATGATCAAACATGAGTGATATTGAATATTGAGGTTATAAAAGAATCATTTTTATAAAGAAAATGCTAATGCTCTGTTCACTTTTGAAAAAAAAAAATTCAGGCTATGAGGGCTGGAAGAAATACATTAGTAACAAATAGATTTTGTGTCTTGTGTTTTCCATTGACCTCAAACAGACAAAGTCCCTACTTACCAGGGAAAAATCCTGTTAGGTAATTAACCTATTATGACCAAGAAATAAATGTGCGAAAAGAGCATCTCAGAGAGAAGATAGCAGAACTGTAATATTTTGGCTCAAACCAGTAATAGCCAACATCTTCTTGCAAAGGTACAAATGTACAAATCTTTGAAGTAATACATCTTCTGTATTAGTTTATTATTCTGTATATAATACAAAGAATGAAAGAATCCTCCTGAACTTATGAGTGTTAAAACTTATGCACAATGAAACCTGCTGCAACGTTATGATGCTTTTTGGGTATTATGGTATTTTATGTAACACCTGAGTAAGAAATCGCTTTTGTTTTCATGAAATACAGCAAGGTGTTTACCAAGGGATAGGGGAAAAAAAAGTGTCTTTTGTATGAATAGCCTCTTCCGTATTTATTGCACATTGGGGTAAACTTGAACTCATGGAGAAAATTTTATTTGCTATTCAGTATCCATTTCAGTGGTGAGTTGTGTGTGTGCTGTGAACCCTATTAAATGAATACCCAACAAAGTCATTGTGATACCTACAGCAAAAATTAAACAAGGTCTTCATCAAGTTGTGCTCTTCATGGAAACTATATAAGACATAGTTAGGTAACCTGCAGTGCATGTTTCTTATATAGGTCTTACAATTAATGCATTCCTGAACATACTGTCATCACCTCCTTTGTGACATAGGTGTATATAAATGGGCTTAAAAATAGATTTACAACCAATCTCCCTCCATTCTAATGACATGTTTTTATTTTCTACTGCAACGCCATTCTGACACGCTTAATAAGGACAATAACTGAGTGGGAGTTCAATGAAGTCTTGGTATCAGTGGAGATAAAAGGAAAACACTGTGCATACAGAAAGACATCAGTATATGTTTCTAGTGACTGATACAGCATATTTCAACTTGGCTGCAGTGACCACAAAACAGGGAAATTTAAGATCCTTAGGTCAGTGAGGAAGGCTTATGGCATGTTCTCTACCCTGTTCATCAGGAGAGCTGACCTTGGCCTCCTCAGGGGTCTGCTTGGTAGAGTTCTGTGGGATAAAGCACTGGAAGGAAGAGGGGCCCAAGAAAACTGGTTGATACTCAAGGATTGCCTCTTCCACAACCAAGAGCAATGTATCCTAAAAGAGAAGTCAGGCAAAAATGCCAGGCAGCCTATGTGGATAAACAAGGAGCTCCTGGACAAACTCAAACACAAAAAGGAAGCCTACAGAGGATGGAAGCAAGGATAGATATCTTGAGAGGAAAACAGTGAGGTTGTCCAAGCAGCCAGGGATAGGGATAGGTAAGGTAAAGCCCTGATAGAATTAAATCTGGATGGAGCCATCAAGGGCAACAAAAAAAAGCCTTCTATAGGTATGTGGGTGATAAAAGGAAGACTAAGGAAAATGTGGCTCCTCTCCAGAAGGTAGTTTCCCAGAACATGGAGAAGACTGAGGAATAACTGTAACTTTTTTGTTAGGTACATGAATCGGCAATGTACACATGTCCTTGCTTCCTCTGGGGGCTTCTTTTTTGTGTTTGAATTTGTTTAGAAGCTCCTTCCACTATACCAGATTGCACAAAGCCCCATCCAGCCTGGCCTTGAATGCTTCAGGGAATGGGATATCCACAATTTCTCTGGACAACCAGATGCAGTCTTTTCACCATCCTCACAGTAAAGAATTTATTCCTAAAATCTAATCTAAACTCTAAACCTCTTTCAGTTTGAAGCCATTTCCCATTTTCCTATCACTGCATGCCCTTGTAAAGTGTCAAGAAAGCTCTCCAGCTTTCTTGTAGCCCCCTTTAGGTACTGGAAAACTGCTATAAACTCTCCCTGGAACCTTCTCTTCTCCAGGCTGAAAAGCCCATCTCTCAGTCTGTTATAGCAGAGATGATGTTACCCTGGTCACTCCCGTGTCCCTCCTCTGGACCTGCTCCAACAGGTCCATGTCTTTTCTATGCCAAAGCCTCCAGAGCTGGAGTTGAGTAGTCTTCATCCTTGGAGGTTTTTAAGACCCTCTTGAGCAACGTGGTCTGACCTCAAAGCTGGCCCTGCTTTGAGTAGTAGAATGGACTACAGACAGACTTTCTGAGGTACCTTCCAACTTGAACTATCCCAGGATTGTATGGTCCTATTCTTGAGAGTCTTCTATGGGAATGAGCACTGGCTGGCTTGTTGTTATACACTCCTTCCTTAACTCTTACCTGTGCTAGACAGGTAAACCAAAAGGATAGAGGCACAGAACTGCGACTGGGACTGAGTGGGAGTCTGTTCCCAGTAGTCTTAATCATCCTTAAATTTTACATCTACCATTCCTACACAATGCTCCTGGATATGGTGAGGTGTGCAGCTGAAGTGGTACCTGGCAGGGCACCACTAGAGCAGAATGATCACTGTGCTCATACGTGGAGGATGAAGCCTGGACAGATCAGAGTAGCCTGAAGGTTGAAGACAACAGTTGCAATATACTTATAGCCTGTTTAATTCTTACACCTCTGTGGGGACTCCAGCACATTTCTAGGAACTGGAAATTAATTCAGTTACATCGCTCTGACTATAATATAATCATGCTGGGCATACTCTTGTGTAGTATAATTTTTTTTTTTTTTTTTGTAATCTGATCAAATTTTTGTCTTTGTGTTTGTCTTCAGCTGTACAAAGCCTGTCACATTAACTGTCATGCCCGTATGGGTAGTTGTTACAGTAGGATTTTCAGGTACTGCCTGGCTTAAATGTAAACTATGGCTTTGAAGAGAAAATCTCATGGGAATGGCATGCTTCAACACCAAACTAGTAATCTCATAACCTAGGCTACTCACAGCTTATACTGAGGTGGAGAGCAGATTACTAACTTGAGAAAAAGGCAAATGCAAAAGGCCACTGTAGCTTTTCTTACCAGGTAGAAAAAGCCTTCTCCTCAGTGCTCGGAGCTGTGCTGTGATACCCACCTGCCTGTCTGGATGGTGGGCCCACCCAGGGGAGAGCAGGGAAGATGCACAAGGTGGTAGTGGATACCCTTTATGCTGACATTCCATTATGCACCTTAAGTGTAATCCAAATTTACAAGATGGAGCTATCAAGAGTGATTATTTTCAGTGCAAATCCAAGATAAATGAGAGCTGCAGTGCATCTGTTGTCATGGGTTTAAACAGTGATTCTCTCATGTTAGTATACAGGCTCACTGCCACCCCCCACCTTATTAAACACATGAAAAGCCACACTTCTATACCTCAGTTGTTTTTTTTACTTGGAGATGTATCAAAAATGATGAAAACATTTTGAGCCTAGGAAAAAACCTTACATATTTGAATGCATAAACTGCTATTTTTGAGAATTCTGAAGTGACGTTAATTTTTTCTCTCATGTGGGCTTACAAGCCTGGAGAGAGTTTAAACTAAAAGTGAAAGAGAAAACTTGCTTTTTACTTGAGTTCATGAAAGCCCTCTTAGTTCTAAAACTAAATTATGTATGAAGCAGTAAGGTCCTGTATTGTCTATTAAATTCACATGACAATCCCCTTTTTAAAATTTTACACAGTATTCAGGTGAATAGATAGTACATATAATGTATTTATTCCATACTTCTATGAACCTGCTGCCTTTAGAAATTAAATATTTTGACTGTTCCTGTCCCAGGAACAAGACATTGACACCAAATCCATTTAGTTTGAGTCTGCATGTTGGAAGTGCTGTGAATTCCAAGGATAAACATGTGATGATATTATGAAATAGTATTATCTTCATTATCAGCCAAGGGTTTCTTGTCTTGCTTTTGGCCACACAAACAAGGTCAGCTGGAAGGAGGATAGAGCACAACAGACGAAGCCAGGACTGGCTTGGAAGACACTGCAGCCACTATTGTGAGTCATTCTCTTTTAATCACGTAGGCAAAATCCTATGGGCATGTGGGATGATACATAAAGGAAGGCAGAATTTTGCTTGCTGTGGAGGAGCTGTTCATTTGTTACAAACATTCAGCTGACTTCAGTGGACAGGTGCCAATTTCTGTTAGGACAGCTTTGGTTCTGAGGATACATATATGTGTTAATAAACAGTTTGAGTCCTTCTTCAGGCTGCAGAAAGTAGCAGCCAAGTAAGTGATGCAGCTAGGATTACATCCAGCCACCTTTTTCGCTCTTCAGCCTGTGTAGCCAAGTACCCTTTTTTGAGCTGATTTGGCAATGATTGACGTAATACACAGAACTTGAAACTAGTAACATTTATTAATGTGTAATTAGTGTGTATTCTATACAAAATGTTGCTAAATTAAAAGGCAAACGGTTATCTCATGAAATAGAAATGTTCAGATACATGGTTGAAAAATACAGCTATGTAATGTGTGCCTTCGGTTCAGCAGATTTCATGAAGGAAAGTGAAAGAATCAGCACTCCTGATAACCTCTGTATGAACCAAAATGGAATAACTATTGGATAAGCTTATGGATATTCTGCTACTTTTTTATGAAAATCAGCTAGGCAAACTAGACTTCTTATACACACTGTGGTCCTCTGGATGATTAGAGAAATCAAATGGTTCTTGTGATAACTGTAAAAATAACTTAAAGCTTCTTGAAATCCAACAAGAAGAAGGTTCACTGAAAGGCAGCATCCTGGATGGGATGTACCAGTGGTAGCTGCACTTTGGGGGTGGAAAAAGTTTTGCAGGGTACCTCGCTAGTAGCTGGAAGAAAAGAATAATATACAGTGTAGGATGGATGGATGGATGGAGGGATGGATGTCAGGCAAATCCTCTGGGGAGTGGCAAACCCCAGGTGCATTTCTCATGTGGACAGGCACTTTGAAGACAGAAGAGTCTACCTGAAAGATGCTCTCCAGTGTCTGGCGAGGAGTAGACCTGCAGAGCTGTGACGTCAGGACATGCTGTATTGTGGCAGTCACTCTGATGCAGCCTTGAAAACAAGCTCAGATGCACAATACGACGTTTAGAGTGATGTGCCTTATCAAACAACCTGATGTTGTCACCCAGCATAGGCATGTACCAATCTGTTTATTGGATATTTTATGAAATAACGTTTTGGTCTCTGTAGTAAAATGCATTTCTTAATTTGCCATTTTTAAGATAGCTGTTGTTTGAATTAAGCCCATGACCTTTAACCTTTCTTTTACAGTCCTGTGATTCCTGCACTGGTACTGTAACTTCATTTCTTTTTGACCTACATTTGTATGAGTAGAGCAATTGCTTAAACTGTGAAATCCATTTATTTTCCTCTTACCATTTCAGTTAGTAGGTAGTTTCAGAACTCTTATGTTGCAAGAGTGTAATGTTGTTCTGGTAACTGGCTGGATGGTGTCTACTCCTTGATTTCAGTTCCAACACAATCTCTTCATGCTTTCTTATCCTAACATGCAGCCCTATAGCTACCTACCAGGTTTGGCCTCCTCCCACCAGAGCTGTTCTGCTGGAAACCTGTGCTGAATTTCCTTTCTCCCATGTGGGCAGCAGGTTTTGTTCCCTGATAGGGGACTGTCTGAAAAATGCAAAATTATCATCACCTCTGAGCATCACAAGAGAGTAGAATAAGCACTTTCAAAGCAGAAAGTGACTATATTTTTCTTTCCCTTGCTGTAATAGGAGCAGATGGCACTTGTGGCCCAGAATAATTTGTCCTTTGAATAATGGTCCTTGCTAAGGAAAGCTTGATTTTGCTTTTTCCTATGTGTAAAAAGTTAATTTTTTAAAATTTAAACCCACATGTAAATCTTCTTATTTACCTGCATTTTGCTGGCTTCTTTTTTACCAATTATACTGGTTCTGTTTTTGAAAACATTCTGTATAATACCTGTTACATTAAGGTTTGCACCAAGAAGATTTGTTAGTGTGAGTTTAAAGAGATGTTATGCAAACACACATATGTGCAGTCATTTATTACCAGTGATGCTTGAATTGAAAGTGGTCACTTCATTTGCCTATTACCACCAAACAGATCTTGATTTCCTTGTTTTGCTGAATTTTAGGTCACACTTTATTACATTTTATTACACAGTTTATGAGCTGGGTCAGTGCCCCAGAAATGAAGGGTGAAACCACTTGGTTTGCAAAAGCAGCTCCTGGAACTCCTGACAGTGTGAAGTTTCTATGGCTTTTCATTGCACTTATTCCAACAGGAGTGAGAATGGAAATAAACTCCATTGCAAATTAAAGGCACTCCTGAATTAACTTTCCGGATGGGCTTTATCTCTGGTCAAGGTGGTGGTCCACCCATGCCTGCCTCCTCTCCTACTCAGCACCTTGGGGAAAGGATTCTCTCTTTCGAGAGAGTCCTCAGCTTTGATATGTGGAATGCCCTTATTTTGGTGCTGAAGCACCACAGAAACTCTGTGGTGTTACAACCAACACTAAGATTTGGAAAGTCACTTGATTTTCACCTGACCTGGACTTGCTCATCCATCTATCTATCTATCTATCTATCTATCTATCTATCTATCTATCTATCTATCTTTATATAAATTTTATAATTTAATATAAAATGCAAATGATAAAATCCTAGTGTATAGTTTTATATTAAAAAGCAGTGTAAAGACATATGTGTACAGAAACCTATATCAGGAAATTAGGAATAATTAAGGAGAGGAGAAAGGAAGAGTTAGTTTTAAATTGCTTGTTAGGTACATCACTGAAATACTATATTGCTTTATTACTTAGTTAAGGACAAAATGAATAAATAAAAGTAAAGAATAAACAATATTTCTTCAATTAAGAAAGATTTTCTGTCTCAGGGAGTTAACCAAAGCATAAAAATATTTCTATAAACATCTCACAAAAAAAACTTTTTCACAGTTAGCACTATTGCAAGTTTTTTTCTGTTTATATTTGAGGGTGGTTTATGCCTTTTTAACTGTGCAAGACCTACTGGAAAAGGCCTAGTCAATCGTAGAGAAAATTATTGATTTTCATGTAAGTTTAAGTGCACTGGTGTGGAAAGGATAGTCTTACACTTCTAAAATATTTTTCAAATGTAAACAGCAGTCGACTTTGACCAGCCTGCATTTGTGTTTACTCAAGACCCAGCACCCTGGAGGCAGAAAACCAAAGTATTAGGAAAAATACAATATCACTGCAAAAATAGAACAAAGACTGTAATAACAGAAATAATATCCAGCCTCTATACTGTAAATACAAAAACTATGTACACCATGATGTCCAAACACTTTACAGAAAAGATGGGTGTTAGTCCCCCTGCTTTAAAGGAGAGGACACTGAAGCTGAGGAGGCTGAGGGCACTTCCCTGAATTTGCTACTTGGACTGTGGAAGAATTAGGCTAACAAACCAACTCTTTATATCCTAGTCCAGTGAGCTGCCCTTGAAACTGCTCTGGAATAAGATAATGATGTTGGTGATTACTGTGTTTTGATCTGAAAATGTAGTGGTAATGGATTGCATATCATACACTATCATTTAATGTAATTTTCCAAACATATATAAATAATTCAAACTTCAGGTTGGATGTGGCACATCAAAGTTTATCTCATCACATCCCCTTGTCTTTTTGCATGAAAGGAACGTTGGAGACAGTGCTGACATGTTAAAGCCATTAAATAAAATGTGGGATTTTGAAATGAATGACATTTGAGTAGCACACCTTGTCTTATAATGGTAAAGTAAGAGCTTTGCTAATAAATCTGGTTAGAGCATTGCCATCCTGAGGAGTATATTGACACTGGAAACCTTTGTCATTTTAAAAAAAGTCTAAAGGCTGTTTTTGACACGATGAAAGAGGGTTGTTGTGTAGAGAGGGCAGGGTTCTTTACTGTGACCATTCCTCTTAAATAATATGTCATTATTTTTAACGACATTATCTATGTCAAGTTACACTGAAGTGGGAACTGCTGCTTTCAGCAAAAGGAAGCATCATCCTAGACTCCAACTGAAAAACCAAAGCAAGCCCAAACTTCAGATTTGACTATATTACAATGTAAAACTAGAAATGTTTGAAGATACCTTTGACCTTCAGGGTCTTTTGTTAAATATGCGAACAACAAATGATATTTCTGAATGTTTAAAGTTGCATTAACAAACACATTTTGAAATTGATGTGGTACAGACAAAGTCTAGAAACACTTAGGAAGGATTCAGAAGGTAGAACTGCCCAATAAATTAAGAAAGAGCCCAACATAAGCAATGACTGTCCGTGGTACGTTGTCTAAAACCAACACAGTTTGTTGTTAGTGACACAGAAAAGGAAACAAAACCCATTCTGTGTGATGACACCTAAACTACTGTTGGCTATTTTAAACTTGGAGAGATTTTATTATAGGAAGGAACGCAGACTTCCCTGGAGAGCATGTGAAGGAGGTAATGCAAAAGAAACCAACACGGAGAATCCTATTAGTGGGTGAAAATGCAATACCTCCTGTGGCTGGAGATTTGGAAGTAATAAAGTTTCAATCAATCGATTACAAGGCTCACTAGGAGAGAAATGCCATTTTCAGTGAAAGCAAAAGAGATCTACTGTTTAAACAGTCTGGATATTATTAATACAACATGATTGCTTTTTTAGGCATTGTAATAATTTTTGCAGCAAAGACATATAGAGAAAATATCTGCAGGGATCATTAGTTTAATCTATTGAAATGTACAGTGCCCCACTGCCCTCTTTTGCCGTGTACCTGGAAGAGCAGCAACAGCAGCAACAGGTGCCATCACAGCAATGGGTACCTTTTTCTTACAGGGCATGCACCTTTTGAAATGGCTCACAGACCAGTGACACAAGTGATCCTTTGGGAATCTTCTCTTTCATGTTACAAATGGAAAAATACTTTGAGTATGACCTCTTCATTTACATGCCTAAGGACCAAATATTCATTCTTCAGTCCTGCAGATTTTCCAGTGAAGTCTTAAGTGACAGTTAGAGTTTGATCCCAAGCAAATTTGTTCAGAAGGTACTGCTATGCAAAACATCTTACAGGGATGCTGAAGAAATGGAGTTAAAAACTGCATCAGGTCTTGCCCTCCACATGCATTCTGCTGGGAACCAGTTCAATCTGGTTACTATCTCTTTTGTAAGGTGTTTGGCAAAGGAGGAGACCACCATAATCGTTTACTGTCTGTCTTGCTTACCAGGAAAAAAACACGTTTAAAAAATTCTGTGCTAGCCCTTCAAAATCTTCCTGTTAGTTAAGAGGGCGCACTTGAATAATTATGTTTATAGTTGTCTTTCTATTTTTCACAGTTGACAGTACCCTCTAGCAGCGTGAAAATTATTTTGGTTTTCCTACCATTTTCACACTGAAATCTATGTAGGAAAGGAATAGCCTTGAGCTTATGTTGGTGTCTTACTGTCTTGACAAGATATATATATATATATTTTTTGCTTTTGCACAAGCATCACTGACAGTGAAAACACAGATCTTGGAACAGTTTTTATCTGTCAGGTTTCCTGCAAAGGTTGTAAAGAATAATAATGAACAAGGTAATCCATTCTAACCTAGAGTTACCTCCTGGCTAAACTTGTCTGTCTAAATTTTTACAGCAAGCACTTTGATTTTTGTATTTTATAGAGAAATTACCCTCTTATGCATTCATTATTTTTACAACAATATAGGTGGAAACATACAGAAGCATGTGACATATAAAATCTTTCTGTTTGCATGTTGCATGAATTCTCTGACATCAGTTTCTTGGAAATTATTAGACTCTAAATCACAAGATCTAGGTTTATAGAATCTAACCAAGGTTTTTTTTTTTTTTTTAATGTGAAGATATAATAAATAATCTGAGGATGTTTAACTTTTATTTCCGTACTTATCGATGACAACTCATTTGTTGCCGTTGGAAATAACCACTGAAATATTTTCAATTTATATTTCCACCAGATAGTTAATAACAGCCACTGAGAAATTGATACAGTAGGGTACCCACTGCTGTATTAAAGTGTGGGAGCAGGGTAGTTGCATGGAAGAAATGGAGAAGACTGTTGGGGAGGCAAGAGAACATTGCACAGAGAGAGCTGTTTCAAGGAGGCAGCAAATCTAGAAAGATTCAGAGTGCACCATAAGAGCATGCAGGAGTGCTGGGACATAAAGCAAGGGGTACTACTGAGCTCCTTTCTCTCCCTGATCAGATCTACTTTTGGCCCCAGTGTTGCCCTGACTTTTGCAGTCTTTCTATGTTTTCACTTTGTGATAGAGTTTCTCACGCACTTTCTGTAAACATAGTCATGTTTTGTTAACTGTTCCTATTGTTTTCATTCTTTCTCCTAAGGCAGAGAAAGTTTGATGGACTGTTCAGTTGACCAGTGTGGTTGGAAGAGGTGGTAACCTTATTCTCCAATCCATGGTCATTCCTAGAAACATATATATATGAGAGAAATAAAGGGCCGGGCCCCCTTTTCCTGGCTCTGGCTTTGGCCTGGCAGAACTTGAGTCTAGCGTGCTTCTTTTCATGTCCAAATGTGACATCCCAGTGACTTTTGAGATTATATGGCTTTGTCAGCATACCTACCTTCCTGCAGCAGTCTCTAAGGATACTGAAGAAGGAGCTGTGGCTGCAGCCCAGCTGAGTCCATAGCACTGGATGTGAGCAGGCAGGGGCTGTAACACAGCTGCCTGACAGATCTGTGAAAGTTATCTTGCACTTGGCAGCTTTATGATACCAAATGTGTTGAGATAGCAAACATCACAGAATTAATGACAATCTGTGATATGCTTTCTCCGGCCTTGTCTTGCTTGCCTTGCATTCCCTTGGCTTGGCTTGGCTTCCTTTCTCTTCCTTTCCCCAGCTCTGTTTATCTACAGGTAACTCCTTACTGATGCAGTCTTTCTCAAGGTCTGTGAAATACTTGAGTTCAGTTGCGAAGGGTCCTGCTTGGCTTGGTTATTTTAGAAAAAAACCTTCTTTCAAGACAAAAGCCCAGAAAGCTAAATTGCACTTTCAGGGTACTCATAGTTTTGTTTCCCACTGTCAAGAAATAATTTTTGTAAGTCTTAATTTTATTGTATTTACTGACGATAAAATGTGTGAAGACCAAGCACCATGACACAGCAACAGCATTGCAAACCTGTAATAGAAGGACTTAACTACCAGTCCATGGGATTAATGGAAAGCATCTACATTAGTGTTTTGCTTGGGATTCAAAATGAGACTGCTGGTTATTGCCATTTTGCAGTCCTTGGATCACGTCACGCACAAATCACACAGCCAGTGTGAGAGGCCTTCTCTTGGAGCAGCACAGAGTGCAGTCTAGAAGCTCTCCTGATGTGCTCCAGCTGTCACTGACTTGGCTAAAACCAACACAGTGTGTTGTTAGTGACACAGAAAAGGAAACAAAACCCATTCCACGTGATGACACCTAAACTACTGTTGGCTATTTTAAACTTGAAGAGATGTGCTATAGGCAGGAATGCAAACTTCCCTGGAGAGCATGAGAAGGAGGTAATGCAAAAGAAACCAACACAGAGAAGTCACACACAGCTGCCAGAAAAATACGGATGTCTTTTGGGAGCTACAGAATTTTCCAGATGCTCCAACTTTAGGTGCTTCAGCCTCTAACTACCTCTGAGCTTACTCCAAAACAAAGGTTAGGATTGAATCCAAAAAAGTGATTTTTCCCATGTTTTATAGGATTTTCAGCTGTATGAAACAATCATTGGTGGAGGCCAGAAACTGCACCTGTAAACTGTCTCATTATGACATTTGGGCAGTTTGTGTACTAGCAACTGAAGCTCTCCATCATGGGTATTTCATATTTGATGACTCTTCTTTATCTAGCAACGTCCTGTACTTGGTAATATATTTTAGTTCTGAAAGTGTAGAGCAATCACTGTAAAATCTAAATTATGGCTAGTATCAGGAAAATAACAAACTGTTCAAATTTTGTGGTTTTATAATGTGAGAATTTGTGTCATTTTAGATATAGATAATTCTACAGTTCTGTTCTTTATGAGCCCATATCTCTAATCTATTAAGCAGTTAGATACTTGGTCCTCTGGATTACTGTTATTCCGCCAAGTGATTATTTTTATATTATAAATGCACAATATTTTGTGGATGCAGCTGTGAAAAGATGCAAAGGGCAGTAGGCATTTATGTCCTATTGAACTTCAAAGGAAGCTGATGCCAAAAAATATCAGGATTTTTTAGGAATTCCAGTATATTGGACAGTAAAAGGATGGCAATAAACACCAAATTATTGAGAATTCAAATGGGATGTTTACAGAGTCTGTCAAAAAGAAGTGGGATAATTGTATACCAACAGAACTGCATACAAATTCTATCAATTATTGAAAAATTATGTTAAAAAGGCCTGCACATGATCCTTAGGTCAGAATAATGGTCT
This sequence comes from Daphoenositta chrysoptera, assembly GCA_013397915.1. Taxonomy (NCBI): domain Eukaryota; kingdom Metazoa; phylum Chordata; class Aves; order Passeriformes; genus Daphoenositta; species Daphoenositta chrysoptera. Next base: position 128,308 of record VZRO01005928.1, read on the forward strand.
GATCCTCTATAATGAATTTTGGAAATTTGTAACCAGTTGAGAAACAGCTGAAGAAAAACACCTGTGTAGCTAGCTAAAGAGACAATACATCTGTAAATAGATAACAAATGTGTAGGGGAGAAAGGATGCAATTCTTTAAAATATTGAAGCAAAGAATCCCACTGTTGCCATTCAGTAAGTTGCCTGTTAAGCAATGGTTAATTACTGATACAAATGGTAGAAAAGGATGTCTTTGAATATCTGAAGTATGAGCAAATGAGGAGCAGCACACATGAATTTACAAAGATAAAATCATGTCAGATAATGCCACATTTTCAGAGGGAAAAAGAAATAAAATTACTAGATGTTGTAAAATGTCTAGTATGTAATAAAAAATTCTACATTGTGTCTCTCAAAGCATTGTGTTGAAAAAGAGAAGATTGGTTTTGGTACAGTAAACACTTGTACTAACATTGACAAACAGCTTACTGGAGGACTGCATAAAAGGTGGCAGGTGTTAGGAGTTAGGAACATTTGCAGTGAGATAGCTGAAAAAAAAATTGCAAGGCATAGTTTATTTCACATCTCATGAGTGGTCTGCTTTGACTACAGATTCCTTTGGCCAGAAGCATCCTTGATCTTGTGTCTCCCTGATCCATAGTAGACTTCCTTTGGGTTACAGGGTGGTAATAATAATTGATTAAAAAATCAGGGATGTATTTTGCAAATTTCACTTTCCCCATTTGCAAGACAAATTTCGCTGTGCAGAGTTTAGTTCAGGTTCATGTCTGATAATGTTCAGAGGTCTATTCCACTGGATTTATTTTGTGAGATTCAGAAATAATTATTTTTAGGGTGACCACTCTTCCTTGGATCTTCTGTTTTGAGTGGCAACAAGGGAGGTCTCCGTCATCTAATTTAATTACCTTGGATCACCATCTCTAGAAAGGTCTGTCATCTCCATCAGCTGAATAACATTAATTTTTTTTTTTTTTTTACTGTCCCTTCTCCCTAGAGGAACACCAATGAATGCCAACTTTTCTTCTTAGATCCATAAAGCTCTCATTGACTCTAGTGAGGTCTTAATATCTACACTTTGATGAGAGAATTTGATCCTAAGATGTGCCCAATTACAGAAGTATCCAGAGAAAGATTAACTTCATAAAGGAGCTTTTCTGGGTGTTACCGGTGAACCGCAGTGATTCTTTTCATCAAGTCACTACTTCATTATTTCTGAAGCCCAGTGGTTTTGCTGAACGTTTGACATTCATTAGAAAGCAACATGCTAATCAGAGTACTCCCGTTTTATGTTAGGTTTTCCTTTTTTGTTACAGTGCTACCTGACATTTTACTTGACATTTTAGAAGCTGGATAGAAATTTTTCGCTTTCAGTGTTTTGTCATGCTGAATGCACGTGAGTGCTCTATGGTTTCCATCAAAAAAATTCAGGGGGCATATTGCTGCCCCTGTGATGAGGGAGATCCGGGGATTCTGTAGAGGTTTACTGGAGTCAGTGGATCTCTGTGAAAACTCTGGTTCCATCTTTTCAATTTTCTTAGGATCATCTTCAAATTTTTGAAGGTTGTGATAATCCAAATGTAGCTTCAGGGCAGTATGAGAAACTTCAGTATATATAGATCCCATCAAAGATCTGGTAAACAAGAAATCCAAACAAATAAAAATGAGACAGCGATATGAAAATACAATTAAAATGGCTTGAATGACTAACCTCTGTGTTGCTGAAAACACATGGACAATTTAACAGGAAAATTGCTGTAAATACTGTGACGGTGATGACAACTGTCATGTTTGTATTTGATTAGATTCTGTTCTAAGAATCCTCAACTCTGCCTTTCTAATTTCATCTGATTCCATCAGCCTCCCCAGACTTTTAGGAAAAGTGTGTGTCTAATGATGAGGATTGTAGAAAAAAGCAGCATTTTACTATCCTGAAAGGTTCACAGACTTGGTAACAGATTAGAAAAACGACTCCTAAAATACTAAATTTACAGAATGCTCTTTTAGCCCGAAGATACTATTTTGAGCCAGAAATCTGTTAAAATGCACTAGGAGAAGTCAGGCTTGCCCAAGCCTCACGTTCAGATGGTTTGGGGTGGACTCTGCTGCCCTGCTGGGGCTGGTGACGGGAAGCAGGATCTGGGGAGAGCCTCCAGAGGGAGATGCTGCCCAGCGAACCCGCTGCCTGGGCATAGAGAGGCGCCTGCTCCACGGCTCTTCCTGGGCTTCCCTGGGCTCCCGGGGCTTGGGTGCAGGCCAAGCACTGCTTGAACTCACAGCCCTGAGCGCTTGGCTCTGGAAGTCCTGGTCTACCAGTATAAGTCGCTGGAGAATTTTATCTCCCATGCTTGTTCTTGCTACTCCGAGTGCTGCTTGCAAGGAAGTTGACAATTTAATGAGATACTTGGCATTAAAAAGGTCTCTGTGCTGTATCCAAGTGCTTACTTTCATGAAAACCCGTATTTAGTTGGCACTTTGAAGTAGGTGAGTGTCTGGATGAAACTGTAAGGGCAATGCCAGGGCTTCCCACAGGAAGGGCACCTCTGCAGCACCTGAGCATAGCAAGAGCAGGAGATGCCCCAGCACCAGTGGTGGCCCACTGAGGGGCACCTTACACTTTTGGGGGTTGCATGGTTTGGAACTTTCTCAGTATGGCCTATACATGCTACTTTTCAGCACTTGCTCAGGCACAGGCTGTGTGCTGAACTTTGTCTGGAAATCAGCAATATCACTGTACTACTCAGCAGTTTGGCAACACACTGAAAATCCCACCATTAGCTTTTCAGTGTGAGCATGCCCCTGCTTGCTACATGGGCTCAGATAAGCTTGTTAAGTGATGGAGACTGACATTTGCTCCTGGAGAGAGAGGCCTTTATTTGGAAAAGTTATCAGATATTAGAATGATTCATCTGCTACTTGAGGCTAACTGTTTAGCTTTCCTTCAAGTCAAATTAAACAGTTGCTGTTGGCATGAAAAACAGGGAAGGCAGGCAGAGTAAGAAGAGAAAGGACAACTTATAATTAAAATCAGGCTTGATCTTATACCATATTTCATTATACCACTGAAGAAAATGGCTAGTTTTACTTCCAAATATTTAGACACTCCAAGCAATATTCAGCCATAGCAACGCAGCTTTAGACTAAGCAAGAGCTAGTATTACAGTAGGAAGATTAGCTAAGTAGTTTTAAATGCTCTTACATGGCAACATAATCTTTGAAAAAAATATAGTGTGGGCCTTAAAAACATTGACAACGGCATAGTCATGAAGTGGCAGCTGACCTGCAAGTGTGGTGTTGCTTAGCAATACTTCACCATCAGGCAAATTGGGAAAGTGGGCTAGAATGATTTACACTAGGGAAGAGATAAATGCTAATTTTCTCTAGAAGATTCAGGTTACTGTGGTTATTAGGAAGGATATTAGATCATAAATACCTCTCCACCTCTTCTTCCTTTTTTTTTTTTTTAAGGTGTTGAAAAGTACCTCTCCTATGAAGACAGGATGAGAACGTTGGGGTTGTTCAGCCTGGAGAAGAGAAGGCTCTGGGTAAACCTTATAGCACCTTCCAATACCTAAAGAAGGCCTACAAAAACCTGGGAAGGGACTTTCTACAAAGGCTTGTAGTGATAGGACAAGGAGGGATGGCTTTAAACTCAAAGAGGGCAGGTTTAGAATAGATATTAGGAAAAAATTCTTCGCTATAAGGGTAGTAAGGCACTGAAACAGGTTGCCCAGTGAAGTTGTGAATGTCTCATCCCGAGAAGTGTCCAAGGCCACATTGGATGGTGGCCCTGAACAAACTGGTATAGTGGGACGTGTTCCTGGCCATGGCAGGAGGGTCGGAACTAGATGATCTTTAAGGTCCTTCCACCTCAATCCATTCTAAGATTCTGTGATTCTATGATTTTGAGAAAGATCATCAATTCAAAAAAACAGTCCATGAGAATGCAAGTGCATTTCCTTCCAGAACAGTAATTTCAGAAATGGTTGATATAAACAATACAGTTGGAGGGAAAGAATAATTAATAACGGAAAGGAAATTTTATTTTAATGATGCTGTGAACATTTTCATAGCCACTTAGATTTCTGGATCAGTTGCCAGAGTCCTGAAGCTGCCAGAGTCCCTGCAGTTGGGATGCTGAACCTGCCTGGAGTTCAGCTGCTGCCAGAGGCTCTGCCAGCCCAACTGAGCTCACCGCAGGACCCAGATATGAATTAGCCGGTGGTCTGCGTTGAGACAGATGAGGCAGAAAAAGAAAATATTTTGAATTTGGAAACTCGGTGGCAAAGTTTGAGAGTTTAATAAAGATAAAAAGCTTCTTTCTCCCTCTTCATGTTTTGATGTGCAATCCACTTTTTATGCATCCATAGCAGTAGATAAGGAAAGGGGAAGCATTTTGCTTCACCTTGGTTGCCTAGTCCACAGATCTCTTCCTTCGTGTGAGAGTAAAGTGAAAGCTTTGTCTGTCAGACTTTCTGGTTATACTGCAGAGGTGCAGGGTGCAGTGATGCCTTCTAGTGTACCGTGTGGCTGACAGGACAGCTTTGCACAATATGTGACAGAGGTGCTGTGCTCCCTCTGGTTTTTCCTACAAATTTTTCCTGTGTCTTAAAAATTACAAGAAAGATAGGTGAGGTTCCATCTACTCCCCCCACTCTTAAAACTGTTGGTTTTACTGCTGGTGGTAGACAGGCAGTTAATTTGCACTTCCACAGCATAGGAGCTATAAGTGTTCCAAATCTGTTGGTGTAAAACACATAGACTCTCTCTATACCCTCCCACTGCAATCTGAACAAAGCCTAAACCCAGACTGAGCTCTCACTTCCAAAGGTTTCTGTATGAAATTAACGTTGCACTCTAATTGAGCTTGTAGCAGCCCAGAAATACATCCACCCAACTGGGAGGTGCAGCATGTTTGTAACATGTAACACATGAGCTGCGCAGTACAAAGATCTTGGGAACTGAAACACAGTATAACTTGGAGTAGATGGTGTATTCTGAACTGTAATATGTATATTGTGTGATGGATTTCCATGAAAAGTATTACCACATTATTATGTTGTAGCTGCCCATAGAAAATAAACACAATAGCTTTTCATTTGCTGGCTCTTTCAGTAAATGGTCATTGAGTGAAAAGGATTTCATACTGCTATTACTTAAGCTGGAACTCTGATATTTCTATAGCAGATGACAAATTATTTTCTAGGCACATTTCTGAGTTCATCTAAACTGAAAGGTAGCTGTTATCTTTCTGTAATATCAGAATGTTTGTTTGAGAAATAGTTATTCCTCTCCTTGAAGTGACATAAAATATGTGAGAGCAGGATGCAGAGGGTCAAATACAGACTCTTTTGTGCAATAAAGAACTCCCAAGTCATAACTCATCTCTTTATATAAGTATACAGAAAGTTTTCAGCACATTTTGGTCTTGACCTTTTAGCAAGAACAACAGTACTTCTGCTTGCTAGGCAACTGATTTTTGCCCATCACTTGAGAGGTTAAAATGAAATAGCAGTGACTTTTTACCACTGTTTCAGAGGACTGCAGAAAGAAAAGGTATTTAATTGAATGCATAGCTTCAGGGAATTACCAACTGCTATTATGAAAATAACGGAAAATATTTCAGAATCCCCAACCATTACAAATGGCTTTTTGCCAGTGTACCATTTTAATGATAATTTCAAGGCGAGACAAAGCCTGACAACATATATCATGACACAGAAATCTGAGCTGCAATCCAGAGAGCAGTTTTAGGCAGCAGTGGGACAGTTTCACAGTTCCTTTCAGATAAGAAACGTAAGCAACATACAAATGTGCTTTACACACATTTGTGTAAATAAATAAATTTAAATGCACCATTACAACTTCTCTCCTAAGTAATGCAGTGAAGAAAATCCTCCCCAAAATGTACCTAAACCTTGCTATTGCATGTGTGTTTTTGTACTGTCATCACTGCAGCTTCCTGTGAGTATGACAATACAAACCAGAACCAGACACTATTAAGGATTTAGTAACACTGAGTGGTGTGACTGTGCATGTTCTATAAATATTTACATTTTGTCTTTATTAATACAGATTTTGCTAAGATGACAAATTACTGATTTCAGTAGGGATTGCAGGCTTCTGTTTGACCCCCAAGTGATAGAGAGAAAATGAACCTCCGTATACATATGTAATAATAAAACCCTTTATTCCAAAGTTCATACAAACTCTAGTCATATTCTTGTCTTCATACAGACTTTGCTTTTACAGGGTACTGTGCAGCTTCACATTCTTGGATGAACTGTGCAAAACTGCATCAGTGTATCTGCCTAACAAATGCTTCCAGAAGAACCGTGAAGATCCTGAACGTGTTTGCAAGGGCATCCCGTTAGCTTGCACAAATCATCCGTGCCCTCAGTGCCCAATTCATGGCCATAACCTCCTGCTTCCTCCTGCTCTCAGCTCAAGCACTGGGCAGGCTGGGTGAGGCTGCAGAAGCAGGCATCTGGCTCTGGGGATCTGTGCCACACTGTCCCTTCATCAAGACATCTGCCATCACACACAAGCTTTAGCTGCTTGCCCTTCTTCAGCCTGGGAAAGGCACCTGTGGAGCAAGACATGCCCTTGAACTGAAGTGAGAAGATGGAAAACCAAGTGCAATGTTCCTGAGTTTGCCAAAAATATTTTATTTACCAAACGACACAGCTTTCATGGGCTGAGAGACCTTTAGCAGAGAGGAACTGTGGAACAGGAAATTTGGGCTCATTTCGCTGTGCATATCAGGCTGTGGCCAAAACCAAAGTAGCTGTGCTAACATGTGAAAAGTCATCTGATGAAAGGCTGCTGCCAAACAGGAGGAATAGCCTTAATATATTCTTTTTTTTTGGTTTTGGTTCCAGAAGATGTCTGTGTCTCATGACTGTAATAATTCTCAATCATCATGCTATAATGAAGGGCTTTTCATGTAATCATCTGTAGAACTGATTACTTTGGGCTATACCCTTATCATGCTGAGCTTCCTGGCAAAATTCCCACTGACATCAGTAAGAGAAGGATTGGACCTTTCCTCAGCAGTTTACCCCTATTGTTTGACAATACCACGCTTTTCAGACACTTCACAGTGAAGATTAAATATTTAGACTCTTAATTCTTGAAATATTAAAAAGGCACTGTAGAGATAACACACTCATTCTCAGAAGTCTAAGTTTGTTCTGGTCATTATTGCTTCTAAAGAGTACAACACCAAAGCAAGGCATGAACAGGTATGGAAAAGATTTTATCCAAGATGCTGAAAATGGTAGACTCTCAAGGTGTCAAAAATAGGAAGGAAGATAAGAGATTTTATATTGTGGATGATATAGAAACATTTTCTTGCTTTTTCTTACCATAAAAAATAACCAATTAAGCAATACAAACCACTAAAACTTCAAAGGATAATACACCTATTATTTTTCAAATAATAATACTCATTATTTTTAAAAATGTACTTCATCCTTTTCAGCCAAGTTTTTTCCATTAACTCTGAAGGGATCAGGATGCCCAGGAGATTAGTAGAATCTGAAAAAGGATTGGACATTTATAGGGATGACCAGAAACACACACAATATGAACTCCATAAGCTCGTTTGTAGAGGTTAAGAGCTTGTTTTTCAAAATATTGAATGTATGTAATTCATTTTGACTTGAGTGGGAGTTCAGGGCATGCAGCAGTGCCAGAGAAGAGACCTTAATTTCCTGTCACTAGGGCCAAGTGTCTCTATATTTGGATATTCTTGCTTTTCATAATTTGCACTGCCGTAGCAATTAAGGGATAACATTATAGGCAACGATCCCATTGTACTAGAAATAACAGTTGTTCATTACTCCAGAGGCCTTCAGCTCTAAAGCCAAGGCAATTATCGGAGACAGTTTATTGAAAAGAAAAGTGAAGAGCAAATCCCTGCAGTGCCCATCTTTAGGCACCAAGTGCAGGTGCCTGGATGTGGAGGCTGCTCTGTGGAAATCCTCTGCTTGTCCAACACGCAGGCAGATCACTCGAAGCAGCCGCAGAGGTGCCTGAGAGTTGCACAAGGAGACACTGCAGCATTCCCTCTGGGGACATGTGGGTCAGGGCTGGGGAGCCCAGCCTGCTCAGGGCAGGGACAGGATGAGCTGGGCTGTGGAACTGCAGCTCTTGCAGTGGGGTAAGAGACATGCCATCGCCAAGCATTATTTTTCCTTACTTCCAGCAAAGCTTTTGATGCAGTTGCCTGTCAGAAGGAGAGCAGCAGGTTATTGTGTGCTGCAGCTTGGGTTTTCAATGAACAAGGCATTTGTGAATGTGTTCAGGAGAGCTGGTCACCTCCCAGTGCAGCCGACACATCTACTGAGAGGGTGTCACAGAAGATATCCTGCCTGGCTACCCAGTTTCCAGACACAGACAGAGAAGCAGTTTCCAGCTACAGAGACAGGTCAGGGAGTGTAGGAGAACTTCTCTACCTTCCAGTGTAAGCATCACCTTCATGGGTAGGTAACACAGCTGCACCTGTGCTGTGGTTTGCCATAAGACTTGTATGATTCCATAGCATCTTTACCACGTTTCTTAAGGATTATGCGTCACAAGTACTTTCAAAAAGGCCCAATGTCAACTAAAGAGTTGCAGGAATATTCTAAATTTGGTGGATGGTATGTGGATTTTTATGGCTATGTCTGCACTAGCTCAGCAGAAGCAGACTGGAGGAAAAGGGATCTGGTGCTCCAGGGGTTCTTACTTTGGATCAGGTCCATGGCATGGCCTGAACACCTGCACACCCAGGAGTGTCTTGTGAAGGGCCTCTTCTTCCATAGCCCAGATGCCTCCAGGGTGCCAGCCAGGCAGGCTGCTGGGACAGGCAGGAGTTCTGCCTCAAGAAGTGTGTGCCTTGATCTGAACCAGTAGACTCCTGCAGGTGCTCCACCCACTACCTGGACTCCCATGGGCATCAATCTTGTGGTCAGAATAGACACAGAATTTGAGGTTTTGCCCAGCACTTTAGCTGGCCAATCTCTTCGGTGGACTGATGCAGTGAGCCATTTTTGCAGAAGCATGACATTCTGAAGCCTAGTCTGAAGCCCAAGGGCTACGCTGCTTCTAATCCTAGCTCTCCCCTGAAACGCACACCTCTCTTTGTCCATCATTTTATCTGCTTACTTGCCTTGCTTCGGTTTTATGAGGTTTCAGTTTTGCACATTAGTCCTAAGATGTGAAGGCTTCCATATAAGCATTGAAAAAAAAAAATTGAAAAAAAAAATGAAATACACTAATAAAATTACTTTGCCATTATACTAATATAAAGGGAAAAAAGGAAAGGAAGGAAAGGAACAAGAAGGAAAGAGAGACAACATGATCAGGGTATTGTCAAAGAGAAGTGGTGCTGGAAGGTGTCAAAACTTAGCTAGTAAAATAATAGTGGTTAGCAAATATTTTTTTCACAGAATGCAGACATTTCCACAGGGCTTAGAATCTCCTCCACAACATCCTTGTTCAACATAAAAATATTCTGTTTTGTGAGTTGAAAGGGTTAAATTTTCCCATTCCTTTCATGTTGACTTTGTAATCATATTGGAATAACGAATTAAATGCTACAATGTTTCTACTAAATGCTGCAGATATTGATATACATAGGGCAGTGTTTTGACAGTATCTATATGGAATACCTAAAAATCATGATTTTTCAGAATTTTTTTCTGAGAGGAATACGAATTTTTATTATTCTGATTCAGCATGAAAAAAAAAAATGTTGGAATATTAAAGTTTCCCCAAGCGTGGAAATTCTTACTGGTTGTTATTATAATTATCCTAAATACTTTTTATCTGAAGCCAAATAGAGCAATGGCGGCTAGAAAATGCAGGCCTACATATTGTAGTCTCTTGAAATTCACAGCTTATGCTTTTCATTTGAGCAATTTTCCTTAATTTTTATTTTCTTACTGTGTATGCAGCTTATGCAAGACCCATTTATTCTACAATAACTTTTAGTCATTTAAATCTTTTGCTCTACTGTTTCTTACATTAGACATTTCAGCACTGGGATCTTAGCAAAGCATAAAATGTCTCTGAATTTTTATGTCAACATTTGTTTGACCTGTTCTCTTCTTGGTTGGGTTATGAGATTAGAGAATAATAGACTATCAATATCTAAAGAAAAATATGTATGGAAAGTTTAAGATTTTTCCAGTAAACCATTCAAGTGTGAGCTCAGATTTTTTTGTATGCCAGACTTCTTTTCTTAGGTATTGCTTCTTTTTGTGTGACTATGTCTAGAGATATTCATATCCCCAGGTGGGACCTGAGAGGATTTAAGGAGAAGAACACACCATCTGGAACATTTTTCAGTTTATACATTTACAACATGATTAAATGTACCCATCAGCTCTGCAGCTTTACTTGGGCTGTGCAAGTTGACTGGTGTTTTTCTAGCTGCTGTCCCGTTGGATTTATGGTTCTGCAGTCCAAATCCACCTTCCAGGTACCTACAACCCCACTGACAATAAATGACGTTGTATGAGGTTAGGTGAGGATATCATTTGCAGTTATGTGGAATCATGTGATCCCTTTATTTCTCTCTCTCTCTTTTTTNGGTCACTTTCTGGAACAAAATCATAGCTTAATTACAGGGGTCTTACAGTCAGTAAATAAATTTGAGACTCAAAGGCAGTGTTGCAGAGACCAGTGATAAAGCAGAACAGCCCCAACTTGGATAAGAGATTTTTTACAGCATTTACATTTCAGTTATCACTGGTTTCTTTTCCACTCTTGGAAAAACATGCCCCAAGAGCAGACTGGCCACTCTTAGAGCTGAAAAAGGCCCCAAGGATTTAGCAAAGAAGGATTGGCTCCTGGCTTGCTCAAAGAGACTACTACAGAGAAACAAGGCCTTTTTGTTAGAATTGATGGAGAGAAGCATTTTGTGTTGGAAGGTCATTCCAGCTGCTGTTTTATTTTCTGTTTGTCATCTGTTTTTACAGACCTGAAAGGGTGCTGGATATTTCCAGCCAGCCCTCCCTCCCTATCCTCCATTCTACAGTATTCTTGAATATTCTGTGCAGCTCTGCCCTTTCATTTTACAGTTGGGTGTCATGTCCAAAGAGAATTAAAATCTACTGAGATGCAATTCATGGACTTGCTGGGCTTTGCTTCTTGCCCTTCATGCATTATCAGAGAAAATTCTCAGCCTAAGGAATTTATGTAACTTTTGAAAAGATACTAACAGCTACAAATTGGCTTTTCCTGGCCATAGAAACATAGAATCACATTGAACATTTCCAGGGATCATGACTAGTACTAGGCCTGGAAATAGGTAGCTATATGGGCCATAAGACCATGCAGCCCCTCTCTCCTTCCTTGAGCTGGACTGTATGCACCGGGGTTTTGTCATTCTGTGACAGAGAAAGTGACAGGTGAAGTTGAAACTTCATTTTAAACCTTTAACTTCTCATGTCCCTTGACTATACCCTTGAAGGAAAGTGATTTATGATACTGGCTTTGCCTTCCTTGCTCTACTAGAAGATGAAGTGATGCCTGACAGGGATATCCATCTTCATTGCTGATATTTTGATTGGAATTGGTGGGTGCTAAAGATGCAGGAGACAGTGACCATGCCTTTCGAAATATTAGGAGGTGAAGAAATATGCCTGAGGAGCTGGCAGATTATCAGAGGGAAAAAAAGAACTCAGAAAAAACATCTCTGTTAGGAAACCAATGTTTGTTTGCTGACTCTACTAATTAGTCCATAGGGGTTTTGTCACGTAATTGTCACTGATCTTAATAGATATATTTCTTTCTAGGCACACAGTAGGTCTTATTTCTTAGTTTGAATATTTTCAATTAGTTTATTCCATAGGCAAATAAAGAAGGACACTGAAAAATAGTCAAAGCTTAAGATTTTGCAAATCCACTAACTATCACAAAATATGGGAGGATTTCTTCTGCTTCCAAGGCTGCTGGAGCTGGGTGGAAATTGGGAGTGCTTGGTATTCTGGTAGTGACCCTCTTCCCTTCACAGCCAGCTCCTCAGAAGAGTCACAACATGGAGACATGAGAGCGTGGGTTTGGGTTTCTCTGTAGAGAGGTCAGAGAGGCAGCAGCCTCATGCTTCAAGTGCAGGTACAAGGCAACAAAGAAAAATAAACAGAAGCTTTGCAGAGAGTTGACTGAAACAAGAAAACAATATAATAAATAAACGTAACACAGTTTTTTTCTCCTTTCCAATCTCTGCCTGGGAGGGGTGGTAAATAAAACCAGTCAATCTGTGGAGTGATTCCTAGACAAGAGAATGAGTTAATGTGCAGCAGATTGTAGAGCTGGTGTGCACCATCTCTACCTGCTCGTTTGTCTTCCCCGACACAAATATTTCCTTTCATCATCAATGATAATTTCTGGAGACACTGGACAGACGTGATAAAATCACTCCACACTTTAAATGCATGTGTTTTTTAGCCACTAATAATTTATGTTAGTTTTTATTGGTGGCTACAAGTTATCAAGAAATGTATCTTCTGGGTAGTGAAACCTATTATCGTCTCGTAAATGTGGAATAAACCTAAAGTGAGTAGTGTGCCACTGATGCATAGCAAGCATAATTGAAGGTAATATGATTTCTATTTGCAGGCACAATGCTAATACTGAAAGAAGAGCAAAGTTCCCCTTTGTGCAGAAGGCCTGAATGCACAACAATTCACCTCCTGAGCACTCAAAATTATGTGTTTCTTGTCCCTCTCTAAAGGTGTGAATGAATTTCATTCAAAGCACACAAACCAACCACATGAAACCACATCCAGTTATTTAGCTTTTCTACTGGAATCATTGTAGTTTGTATAAATGGAAACTGGCTGGTCTGGGAGCAAAGAAAAAACAAACCAAAAAAAACCAAAAAACCAACAACCAAGCTAAAGTATGTGCACTAAGTAGGACCATCATCCAGTGCAATAATCAGATAAATGGCTTGACGTTATTAAGGGAAAATCATTGAAACTATCAGTCTAGTGCATAGTAAAAAGCCTAAAGATAATAGATTGCAGTATATGGGTCTGTGTAAGCAAGAAAATAACAGGGAACACATCTGATTCTTGGTATATGCGAAACCGCTTTTTTTTTTCCTGGGAAAAAACCTGAAGCATCTGTACATTCAACAGGTGTGTTTATTTTCACCTATGATATAGTTAGCAGCTTGTGTATCAATGTGTACATCAAGTGTTTGCTTTTAGAAAATTATATTGATTGGGTTTTTTTACCTTTTTAGAAAACCCATTGCAATACATACTGTGAGCATAGAGAATGACACAGCAAAAACAAGAGAGAAAGTAATCAGCATGGTTCCCCCACCAGCAGGAATAAATCATTATAACTATAAATCATACAAGTTATTACAGGGCTCAAACAGCCCTGAAAATCCCAAGTAGCAGAAGCAGGTAATTAAAGAGGAAAAGTTGAGACCAAGCCTTTCTTTTAAAATGTTTCAAGAACTCATTGCAAATACCTCTCTTTCTTTCTTTTCTTACTCTCTCTCTCTTTTAAGTGGCAAACAAAATGTTATTGGAAAAAGAAAGTGCACCAAAAATATTACTTACAAATTGTCCTTAGCAGCATAATGGCCTAACTGGTGAAGGGGTGAGGCAGTCCCGGAGCGTGGAGGAGGGCACAGATGGAGAGCAGTGTGTGTGCTGATGAGAGGGCAGATGCTCTCAAAGGCACTTTGCAGCATTGGATATCCTGGCTCGTCTCCATCGGCAGCACCGATCTCATTGCCTCAGCACCTGAAGAGACTTCACCCTCTAACGCCAGGGCTGCATGGCTCTAATGAGGTGCACCAGTGCTGGAGACAGCCAGGAGAGCCCAGGAGCAGAATTTTAGGAAAACATCTAGAGCAGTTGTCATCTGTATTTTCATGTGACCTTGCAATTCAAAATAGGGTAGACAGCAGCCTGGTATGACTAGCTGATTCTGTGCAGGCCTTAACAAGAACATCCCTTGTCGGTGGTTCACTTATTACTCATACTTTAGTCTCTGCCTAGTTTACACTTGCAGTTTTGCACTATAAATATATGAAATACTCTTTATATCAACACCTCTTTCCATGTATGTCTCAGTTACAGTAATACACTCCATTGTACAGTTTGAACAGAGGTGTCTAAATAAAAGTTGACAGATTGTGTTGTATTGTGAATTCCCTCTGAAGAGACATAAAAGACCTTTTACAGTAAACAGGAAATGAGTAAGACAAAAAAGCAGTATATAAAATAAGTTGTTTAAAGATAGACTGGGATTTTTTTTCTTTCCTGCCTCATACAAAAGTAAAGCGCTATGCAATGAAATGAAAAGGTGATAAATTATAAAATATTAAAATATTTTGTGAAATGATATATATAATCATATAAATAAAATGCAGCACAGCTAGAAGAGACACTAAAATTAACAAATAATATGGAGTATTGTCAACATATCAATATATATAAAGAGACAATTAATGGCAACAGGACAAAATAAAAGGATATAAAATCTTCAGAATCTTAGCATAACAACCATTACTAAGTAGTAGTATAATAGATGGAGAAGGAAAGTAGAGATTACCATGAAGGAAGTTGTTTGCTGAGAAGATTTTAAACTTACCTCTGAGATACCTGATCCTGGTTGCTGTAACAGATATATACAAATCTGTGATGATTTTTCCACCTCACCCGTGTGGCTCTTCAGTGCCTGATCCTGTCCCTGAAGTACAGGTCATGCATTCTTCCATATGCCTTTCTGAAGTTGAGTAAAATTGTTTTTCGTAACATCATGATTTAAACTAACTTTTTGATTAGCAGCAGGAACAGTTAATAATTAAATAGAGGAAAAAAGTTAAACCTGCAGGTAAAAAAAAAGGTCGTTTCTTTGGGTCTGATTACAGGCAAATTTGTGCACTTTTCTGTAAACAAACTGTATTTTGATGAAGCAGTAAAGTTCTCTTTCACTTCATACTCTCCCTATTTATTCAACAACAGCAAGAAAGACAGAATCAGACCCTTGGTTGCTATTAATGACATACTGTAAACAGTTGGTTGCAAGACAATGCAAAACAAGGGCGAAATTGATATCGTGACTAACAAAAAGCAAGGGAAGCCAGATACGAAATACAGTTTTTATCTTGGTTTCTCCTTGAGAAAAAAAACAACTTACGTACAGTGAATTGGTTGTTAATAGTCTCATAATTAAGAAGCAAAACTCCAGTAAAAGGCAGGCTGGCCAGAAGTAAAATGGGTGCAAGACCCAACATGCAAGTTGCAGGAAACCCCCTTGTTTTGCAATGAGAAACCCAGCTAGTGAAACCATGAGCATAAAGCCACTCATCCTGTACATAATTTATGGCTTTGGTTGCTTATTCTTCTTTAATCTGAAACAGTAGTAAAGGCTTCTGGCTTTATGCTTTTGATGGATAAAAACTTGTTTGCTAGGGCTTGCAACTTGAATATGTGGTTACCAGGAGAATTTGCTCTCCATCTCTAGTTTTTGTAGCTAGTGAGTGTTATAACCAGTATAACTCTTTTATTCAAAGTAGTAACAATGCAGTAATGTGATTTGTATACAAAAAGATCCCTACTTTTCTGTGGAAAGAAATAACAGCATAAACCAATGCCTTTAAACTTTCTCTATTCACTCTGGTGCAGGAAATGCCATTCCCCTTCCACATGTTTAATACAATTTCAGTATTTTATTTTCTTTTCTGCACACATAAATGTGCATATACGTTTACAATGTATATGTATATACTTTTTCTTTTTATTAGTGAAGTTGTCTAAACTCACTTTAGTAATCTAGACTTTGGATAAATCTGCTTTGAAGTGAAGTCAGGGGGTAGGAAAATATCTTCTAGCTGGGATTATGGAATAAAATGTTCTCTATTGCTAAAGCAGCTTATTCTAAACTTATCAATTAACATTTAGAGTGACAGGTCTGACTGGGTGATGGTATTTTTGTAAGTTTCTAGAAAACAAATAGTCTAGCTTTAAAAAGTAGATTTAAAGATTGCAACTCATCTCTTGAATGTTGGTTGGTTTGGATTAAGGCCTTTTACTTGATGAAAAATACTTGTTATAAAACTGTTTTAAAAGCTTCTTATGTATATAAAATACCTATGTCATTTTATACTATAATGCTGGTACTTAAACACATGCTCTTAGACATATACTCACACACAAAAATCCCCAAAGTCAAACACTAAGAATTTAACATATATATAAGCAGCGATAGCTGAGTCCTTCAGGTTAGGCTTATTGTCAACAAATATTGAATGTAAGTAGTTGATATTACTGAAACAGCAGCAGCAGATTAGAAAGCAATATGAAGACAATCCAGAGTCTGAAATGCATCATTTCTAACCACTGCACCTCATGGGAATCTGAATTTCATTTATCAGGCTCGAGCAATTTCAGCTCTCAGGGAAGGCAGAGGATTGAGAAATACCCACTTTGTTACATATTTGAGAATATCTAGTGAGAGATTTTTAAAAATGGCTGATGTTTCATTCTGTACTGTCTCAGCAGATTAGGATGTGATGATGATGTTGAATTAAACTGCTGTCTTAATAGACTTGAAAATTAAATTATCATAAGTAATGGATTACGTATAATTGAAATAGTTTATGACCTCTAAAAAATACGAAGACTAATATCATATGTAAAATTGGAATCCGACATAGAATCATAGAATATTTCAAGTTGGAAGGGCCTGAAAGGATTATTGATTCCAACTTCCTGTTCCTCACAGGACTGCCCAAAAATAAACCATGTGACTAAGAGCGTTGTCCAAATGCTCTCTGAACTCTGGCAGGCTTGGTGCCATGACCACTTCCCTGGGGAGCCTGTTCCAGTGACCAGTCAAAACTGGAAGTGTGTTCGTAACAGCTGCCAGGATTAGCCCATGGCTTTTTCCATCCTTTAAATTATTTTTATAAGCAGAATGAATTTTCTGTGATAATTTCTAGGGGATACATTCTAGGGGGTCAAACTACAATTCTAGAACATTTTGCACTTCCTCGCAGGCAAATATTAGAGCAAGTGTAAGGTGTGAACCCTGCTGAATCTTCTCTGCAGTTGTCCTGAAGGCAATCCAGCATTGATCACTCTATGATTTGTTTTTACACTGAAAAAAATGAGATGAAGAATGAAAAATAAAGCTCAGTGTTTACAGAGACTTGGATCATCCCATGGACAAGGAATGAGAAATGTCTCCTCAGACATCAGATGTCTCCTCTTACCTTGTCTATGTCATATGTGAATTTTTCCTCAAGAACAGCAGGACCTACTTATTCTTTGTTTACTTTTCCCTTTAAATTTAAAATGTTGAGTCTGGTAATTTCTTGGACATGAGAGATTTTCACACAGTTCCTTTGTACTTGGTAACATAATGTAATGCTATAGAATAGCCAAAGTCCAAACCAGTAGTGCACAAGCCGAACATAAACAAGTTACATAACATTGCAATCATTCGTTTATTAAAGTAAGTGGAAATTTCAAGGCATACGTAATCTTTTTGGACAACTGACAGGCAGGTGTGATCAAGAGAACAGAGAATCCAGTGATTGTAGGCAGATAGAGAGACAGGTTTGTCTGCGTGATTAGAAAGTAAAGTGAGATGGAATTGGGAAAAATGGGAGAGAGCATTGGCTGTCCCAGGACAAGGAGAAGTAACAGGGCAGAGATTGCTGAGGGGGTTAGACAAACAAACTGCAGCAGAAATAAGTGTCTCGGGAGATTAAGGAGGCAGGACCCATTGACAAAGCATCTCTGCCAGAGGTACAGGATAAAAAGAAGAGTAAAGTGGGCTTAAAGAACTGTCAGACCATTTCCTACTCTTGATAATCCCCCAGTATGTTTTTTATAGAAAGGAGAGGGATAACATCAGGCCCCAGACATGTCCCAGCACAGGTCACTGTTGCATCCCTCCTGTTTGTGGTTCACCTCTCAGCACATCTGTGCCTGGAGTCAGGGAGCGGCAGCTGGTCCCCACCCCAGCACTGCCACAAGATAGATGATTTTACTTCACCAGGCTTTTCAGCTCCACTTGCTCTCAAACATCCTCACCCTACAGACCAGAAAGTTGCCCATCTTCATCCTTCCCACTGCATGACATGATCGAGGTTAGCAGTGAGTTGGACCATTTTTTCCAAAGTTAAACCAAAGTGAATCAACCTCTAGGCTCTCTCACAGTTCCTATCTTCTGTCACATGAATGTCTTCCTTTGCATCGTGTTTTGGCCTGATCTTCCCTCCAGCTTGTTCTGCACATCTCTTTACCCATCACTGCATTTGCTCTCTCATGTGCTGCAGTCTTAGAGACAGGCAGCTGGAAACACCCCAGTCAGTCTTTAGAAACAACAACAAAAATAAGAGATGCTCTTCCCATGCTGAAGTTGGAGAGCGCTGACGCCAGAACCTGCCCCCAAGGAGCAAAGTACAAAAGCAGGGGGGGTCCTAAAGACAACGTGTAAGAATCCAGTCTAAGAAGTCAATTGCTGAAACAGGAATACATGAGGAAAAGTATCTTCATACTGATATGAGGCACACACAGACAGACTGGGGAACAAAGCCAGGTTACTCCAAGCTGTATGAAAAGCTCACAACAGGTAAGAATTGCCCTCTTCTGGCAGCAGCAGGTGCCTCCACCAACTGTCTAAAACATCAGTCACAGCCCCAACCTCACATGCATGTCCATGGGGCACAATCCTTGCCACTTTGGCCATATCTGTCTAACTCTGAAGATCTTGAATCTCCCAGCTTCCTTGACCTGGTCACCCATCCATCATCAGTGTAATGGTGGCATGGAGTCACCTGTTTATCTACAGCTTACATGCCCAAAACCAAGGCTCTCATGTCCTCAAAGGATTCAATCCCACTGCTTCCTGAAGCTGACTGGCCAGCTGCAACAGCAGTGAGTGTAGTCTTCAGGGAAGTGCCCACAACCAGCACAGATGAGACCAGTGAACTCTGCACTTGAACCTTCAATACCAACAGTAGTGGTGTTGTCACAGTCCCGTTTGGATAAGGGGATGGGCAGGATTACACGTACCTGAAAGCTGGTCTGCTACATTCTCCCCACAAACCTCACCTTGTGCAATATTATTTTATATGGCACTCAAGTATTCTTGCAAGCAGATGCAACAAAAATACAGGTGCAGATCAACTCACAATCCCCAGTTTGTGAGGGGTGATTCTGCTTTATTATTTCCGTCATGTTAGAATGGTGCTAGCCACGTTGCTGATGAAAGATGTGTTTATCTTACAGTATCGCTAAGGAAGAGATCAAAAACACATGGAGGACCTGAGTATCATGGAAAACTCTTGCTTTGGACCATAGTAATCTTCTTGTACATTTGCTGACCCCTAACAAAATTGTCTTAGCTATGGTTTGGGCAGTGTTGCATAGGGAATGCCACAGGTGCTTGCAGACATCCCTATACAAACACTGAAATAATCCCATGGCAGTTATTGACACTAAATATTTTTTAACACAAATGAACTAACCGTCAACAAAGCCATTTCTATAGTGGGCACAATTAATCTTTTTTTTTTTAATAGCATTATTTTCTTGGTGTTGGAATATTGCCAGTACATGTTGCTTGTTTAAATGTCTGGAATTCCTTTGCTCCTCTCTTGTCCTGACTAAGAGAATTAACACTGTGCCATTATGGCACAACAGCCTTTCCCTTACCCCATCTGAGGCGCTAAGGAATGTATTAGCCAGAGTTCAATGGAAGTGTTACACCTGTTCTTATTTTGTTGTGATTTCCTGATGAAAATCAATCACTTTGTTTCACCTTCTGTGGGGTTTTGTTTCTGTTCTTCTGTTTCACAAATATGCTGGTTCTTATCCTGTGACTGCTTATCATCCCTTGTGCACAGGATTTTGTCAAAGGGCTTTTGAAACTTCATGTATGTTAATCAATCAGTTAATCTACTTACAGACATTTTCCAATAAATCCAGGAATTACATAAGAACTGATTTCCAATGCTGAAATAATGCTAGTTACATCTAGAATTTCCATGTGACTTGTTCTTCTTTCAGCCAAGTAAAGTTGCCATGTACAGTTTGAAGCCTGTTAATACCCCTGCTCCATTCTGAATATATTTAGTATTTTAAAGAATTTTATGATAGAAATTTTTAACAAAAGCTTGTATATTTTTGTTAGCAGCTCACCTGCTTTATACCTATGTCTCCATGCAAGTTTTATGGGTAAACACATGTTTGGAGAGGTTTTTTTTTTTAATTTATTTTTGTAATTGCTTTTTTTTCTGCATACCTTTTGACTCTTTGGCCTCTGAGTCTTGACTGAGCTGCAGGGGGGATACTCAGAACTTACCTGATATGGAAAGGGCGTATGAGGGAAGGGGAATGCAAACCCAGACCAAACTACTCATGCTCCAGCCTTTACAGACCAGATACATCCTGAAAGTATGACATACACTGAATACTTAGATGCACAAATACAACAGTTGATGCAGAGATGGTTGATTAAAAAAAACCCAACTCAACAGGAGTAATAAGCACACTATGCTTCTCGCATAATAGCTGAGTGGTTTGAGCATTTTGTGGAAGAGGGGAAGTTGTCCCTGTTCCAAGACTCTACTGCACTTATTAGTCCATAGTTCATCCTGTTCTTCTCTAGTCTAAAAAGCGTAGGTTCTTCATGGAATATGGATTTGAGCACTGTTGCCTCATTCCCATGAAGTTAAATGCTAGGCTACAAAATGCTCAGATTTCCTTTCTTTATTGAGTTCCTGGGTGTCACCTCCTTATAGCCACACTGGCAGAGGTAATTTTTTTCCCAGTGAGACCACTTTCTTGAAAAGTGAAATATCTGAAAAAGACTGAGAGTGATCAAAAGCCATCCCCTTCCATGGGCAAATGCTGTAGCATGGTTCTGCTACACAGAAGGCTGGTCTTAGACAATCTACTGTCTATCTCCCTCCGCATTACTGACGAAAAGTAAGTATGTCCCATCAGATGATTGCCCACAGCAGAGGAGCCTGCTCTCAGTCCCCAGAACTTTCTACTGTGTAGCTTGCAGATACCTGTCCCTTTGGCAAAGTTACTTTCCTCTTCTAAGTAACTGATCCTCCCCAAGCTACTACAAAGGCTGCCTAAGAGCTAGTGCCCAATATTAGGCAAGACAATGTCTAGTTTGAGGGTACCTAAAATTACTCCTCCTGTCACAGAGGGAGAAAAAAAA